>CAICTM010001216.1:11718-33895 GCA_903772945.1 Seminavis robusta | reverse complement strand
CAATTGAGATTTGCTGGGGAGACATAAATTTGATTGCAGCAGCCTTCGGTTTCAAGGTTGCTCATCTTGTTTGTAGAGTGTCGAAGGTGGTTATGTTGAAGAGACAAGGAGAGAGTGACTATCACGTTGTAGCCTTGGTTGTTTCTTCCATCCTAGAGTCGATTTGGCTTTGTGTCGGCATGGTCTGCGGTTGACCACGGCATTTTACGGCTGTTGCGTTGATAGAAGTATCCGATCGCCACGGAAGAACTGGCAACAACAAGAGGCAAGGAAGAGGCAACAACAGCCGGCACGCGACCATCTCAACGAGAGTGGGACCAAGGGCTTACATATTCATTTTTGAGGAGGAGAGTCGACTGAAGTGGTTGTACGTATTCCCACTGGTCTCATGTTTCATCGGAGCCTAGTGAAGTTGGTCTCGCAACGGTCGATCTCCAATCGGAAGGCAGGTTTGAGAGAAGCTCTGCACGGCCGACAGTACTCTTGATGACGCAAATTCCATCACATCAAACAACAACAATTCTTTCGATCCCGGTGCCGATTTCATTGCTGATTCCATTGCGACGCTCGCCGCAATGAAGAAGAACAATAATTATGATATTGTCCACGCTGCTACCACTACAATTGAGTGATTCCCGTCACAAAGAACATCAATTCACACGACACTGCTGCTCAGTCCACTGTCGACAATGAGAAAAGCAAGTTGCCTACAGCTCTTTTAGCCAATGCCACGACAGTCCTTACAGTCACAGCAGTTCGGATCATACATCCGATTCTATTTCCAATTTGCAATTGCACAAGTGACAGACAACGCCAGAACGGACCACACCAATTATGTTTGCCGGCCAGGGCAAGGCCTTGGAAAACATTTGCACTGCTGCCGACAAAACAGGAAATTACAAGGAAATGTTGGCAGCGCTGTCTCTCCTCCAATATTACGCTTTGAGTCATCCGCCGACAACAAGAAAGGATTATTTCCAACCATGGAAGGACAACAGCCTTCCCTTCTGCGGTCCCATTTGATGGCTTACGTCTCCTGCAGAATAAGGCCGGACACGAAGCAGGCAACAATCGATAGTTACAACGGAACCTTTTTCCGCACTCGGCTTTGCCCAATAATGTGCTCTACATTGTGACATTTCCGTGCATAATTGCTCCAGCAGCTTCTCTTACATGGAACAAGGGAGTTTAGTAAACTCACATCCACCAGCAATGCCATCCTGCAGAAGTCCGACAACAACACCATTCTGCAGCCTTTGCCAACAAATATGGTTCGGGTTCTATAGCCTTCAACGAACAACACCATCAGTCCTCACTTGCCTTGTTTGTGTTCCGTATGCCATCTAGTATTGCAGGGTCTGTTCGCCCTATTGGCAACACCGTACAAACTAGGGGAGATTGTGTCAAGCTTAGCCTCAGTACTGCATCTGCCAAGACCAACTCGACAACTTGTCCGATGACGGCGACAACAAGTCCAAGTCACGCTGTAGAATGACGTGAGATTCGACAATGATGCTTCCTTTCCAGTCAACGCCAACCATGGCGACGCTACTAGTACTCCTATGTACAACCAATGCAACAGTGCTCATCACAGACGATAACAACAATTATTTCGGTTCCATTGCAACACCCGTCACAGCCAATATTAATAAGCTGGGTACGGCCAACAAACAACTCGCCAACAATGACAACAATTCCGGCCTCGTGCCACGCCCACGCGCGACAAGCCAGTGGACGACCACAATGAGTCTACAATGGAGATTGAGCTTCTTGCCAACGGTCTCATTGACGACCACGGAAAGCATCCGACAAACGTCGCCATGGAGCCCTCAACATCGACAACAAGAAGGTCGCCTGCTACAAGCAAGAGATTGCAATCAATTATGGGAAGAAACCGACAACAACCAATCGCCTTTGATTCATCTTTCGTCGACGACAAATTACTCTGTGCCGACAAAATCAACAACGACGGACAAGACGATGCCGCGAAATTACAATTTTCCTGCCATGGAAAGATGACAACTTCCCACTCCTTTGAGTCTACTGCGGTGGCCAACACTCGAAAGAACAACAACAATCTTGACCGTGCCCACTACACTGCTACTACAATCACAGCGGCGTTCATCAGGGACAAAAACAACAAATTGATTGCCTCGGCCGAAACTTGCCTCGCTTCTAAAAAAAGCAATTCTTTCGCTCCCATTGCCCTTGCCGATCCAATTACAAAGCCCGCTGCAATCAACCACGATGACGACAAGACGGATTGTTCTGCTGTTGCAAAATCCCGCTTCCAGTCTACCATCGAGGGGATTACTCAAGACAGCAACAAATCGACAAATTTTTTCGCCCCCGATATCAAGAAGGAGCCACCTTTTTTTCGCCGCTGAATGCAAGAAGCACTCACTTGCCCCCCATCACCTGCGGTGTCTCCCATTACACCTGCAACCTCTATCATGCGAACAAGTGGAAGAGTGTATCCTGGCAAGACCACTTACACTGACAACAAACAGACAACAAAAGTACCATGTTCCAACCATGAAGAGTTACTTCTCATCTCCACGAAGCCTTTTACCGACCGTGGGAACAAGCTTGTTGACCATCAGTGTGTCCGGTATGTCTTCTTCTACCGTGGAAGACGCCATACGAACAAGGGGAGATTCAGACAAGCTCGCATCCGACACCTACCGATAAACCGACCCAATGTTTATTCAAGTACGACAATCCAGTCTTTGTCGACAAGTACGGCCCTGGTTCCACGGACTACGGCAACGCTCCTCAACACGATCATGAGTTCCCTCTTACCTTATTTGTGTTCGGTATGCCATCTATTATTGTAGAGTCTGTTCGCCCTCGTGTCGACACCATACAAACAAGGGGAGATTGTGTCAAGCTAAGCCTCCGTACTGCATCTGCCAATGCGAATATCCCATCTAAGGATACCAATCGCAAAGCTACACAGTTCAAAGGATTCATCAGCAGAAAGACATGCATCCAATGTTCCTATTGCTTCTGTCCCTGCTCCTATTACTGTTCCCATTATTGATTCTGTTCCTCTTGATGCAGCTCCTGTATCTGCTTCTACTTTCTCCATTGATGAAGTTTCTAATGATTCCATTACTGTCCAAACATCCAACACACACAAATGTGAAGTCTCTCCAAGACCTTCTACCCCAGTCACTGTGGACACATGTCTTTCTGCTGATGAATCCTTTGAACTGCCCTTGGATTGTTTTGAACAGGGGAGGGTTAACACTTCTCTCCCTGTCCAAATCAATTCTATGAGTGTTCATGCTGATCTTTACACCCACATCCCTTCTCCCTCTGTTTCCCTTGGATGACCCTTTGGATATACTTGTCAAAGATGATGACTCTTGTTCTCCTCCTGCTGATGATGCTTTTGCCATTGCTGCTCCAGACCCATCATCCTCTACCAAGTCTATCCCTCCTTTCCCTGCTACATCCAGCCCTATCTTGGCAATTGATTCTTCTGTTATTGAAGCCAGAGCTCAGGTTGATACTGGTGCTCATGTTAGTTGTACTGGTTTTCTCATTTGCAATACACGGCTCTTAGCCTTTATTCGCGACTCGATCCTAGATAGGGTCTGAGTTCGACTCATGACGTAGTCCTTCGCGAATAGTCATTGGAGACAGGGTTCTCAATGACCGTCTAGTCATACTTAGGTTGATGATGAAACATCGCTCTAGATGTTTACCAGCGTGGAGTACTTCACGCTACTAGATAAATGCTAGACGAATCTTCACGCGTTTTCCGTTTTTGGATCGTGGATGGAGTAGGATTGCTACCGCAAGCTACTCTATCACACTCTACATTCTTCCGCGGGAGTTCAGATCTAATACGATCCTTTGATTGTGATCTCTCTCATTGATTAGTTTTATAGCTTTCTAATCACTCTCATAACTTTTATTCTCTCAAAATCAAAAACACTCGAAAGATCTTTACACTAGCTTTTAGCGTAGTGCATTTTTGTTAACAAACCAAATAGCTTTCAGCTCCCCTCAACCTATTCCTCACCATGAAGATTGCAAAAGACGCATACACCAGCTTCGAGTTCAAGCTGCGTGACCAAACAATCCTTCCTCTCATCGGCCTCGACGATGAATGCTAAATCGACGATTCTCGCTATACCACCTACAAACTTCCCACTATTCCAGCAGATGCTAACAGTGACAAGTACACCTTCAAGGTCAAATTCATCAATGGATTGGAGACTCCACGTTCAGACCCATCAAGTAGGCTGGACGTATGGAGAAGGTCCTCGTCGGGCTTGCCATTGCTTTCATTCTGCTGGAATAGTTTGCGAATTTGTAGGTGGTAGGGCGAGAATCATCGATTTCGCATTCATCATCGGGGTCGATGAGAGGAAGGAATGGTTTGTCACGCAGCTTTGACTCGAAGCTTGTGTATTCGTCTTTGGCAATCTTTATGGTGAAGGAATATGTTTAGGGTAGCTGAAAGTTATAGTGTTTGTTAACAAAATGCCACTACGCTAAAAGCTAGTTGTAAGATCTTTTCGAGTGTTTTGAGTTTGAAGAGAAATTATGAGGGATTAGAAGCTTATGAACTAATCAACGAGAGACTATCCACAATCAAAGGGATCGTAGATCTGAAGTCCCGAGGGAGACTGTAGTGTGTGTTAGAGTAGGTTGTGTTAGTATTCCTACGTCTCTCCACGATTCCAAAACGGAACGCGTGGAAGATTCGCTTAGCATTTATCTGAGTAGCGTGGAAGTACTCCACGATGGCTAAAAATCTAGAGCAATGTTTCATAATCAACCTATTATGACTAACGCGGTCATTGAAAACCCTGTCCCAATGGATATTCGCGAGAATCGGTCATGAGTCGAACTCAACCTCTATCTAGGATCGAGTCGGGAATAAGGTTAATAGCCGTGTATTGCAAGATGGAGAAAACCAGTACAACTAACATGAGCACCAGTATCAACCTGAGCTTTTTTTTTTTTCTTTTTTTTTTTTTCCCAAATACCAGGGGGGAAAGAATCACATTGCAAGATAGGGTTGGATGTAGAGGGAGGAGGGTTAGACTTCGGATAGAGGGATGATGGGTTCTGGAGCGAGCAATGGCCAAAGCGATCATCAGGAGGAGAACAATAGTCATCATCTTTGACAAGTATATCCAAAGGGTAATCCAAGGGGGAAACAGAGGGAGAAGGGATGTGGGTATAAAGATCAGCAGGAACACTCATAGAATTGATTTGGACAGGGAGAGAAGTGTTAACCCTCCACTGTTCAAAACAATCCAAGGGCAGTTCAAAGTATTCATCAGCAGAAAGACATGTGTCCACAGTGACTGGGGTAGAAGGTATTGGAGAGACTTCACATTTGCTTGTGTGTGTTGGATGTTTGGACAGTAATGGAATCATTAGAAACTTCATAAATGGAGAAAGTAGAAGCAGATACAGGAGATGCATCAAGAGGAACAGAATAAATAATGGGAACAGTAATAGTAGCAGGGACAGAAGCAATAGTAACATTGGATGCATGTCTTTATGCTGATGAATCCTTTGAAATGTGTAGCTTTGCGATTGGTATCCTTAGATGGGATATTAGCATTGGCAGATGCAGTACGGAGTCTTAGCTTGACACAATCTACCCTTGTTTGTATGGTGTCAACACGGGGGCGAACAGACTCTACAATAATAGATGGCATAACGAACACAAATAAGGTAAGAGGGAACTCATGATCGTGTTGAGGAGCGTTGCCGTAGGCCGTGGAACCAGGGCCGTACTTGTCGACAAAGACTGGATTGTCGTACTTGAATAAACATTGGGTCGGTTTATCGGTAGGTGTCGGATGCGAGCTTGTCTGAATCTCCCCTTGTTCGTATGGCGTCTTCCACGGTAGAAGAAGACATACCGGACACACTGATGGTCAACAAGCTTGTTCCCACAGTCGGTAAAAGGCTCCGTGGAGATGAGAAGTGACTCTTCATGGTTGGAACATGGTACTTTTGTTGTCTATTTGTTGTCTGTTTGTTGTCAGTGTAAGTGGTCTTGCCAGGATACACTCTTCCACTTATTCGCATGATAGAGGTTGCAGGTGTAATGGGAGACACCGCAGGTGATGGGGGGCAAGTGAGTGCTTCTTGCATTCAGCGGCGAAAAAAAGGTGGCTCCTTCTTGATATCGGGGGCGAAAAAATTTGTCGATTTGTTGCTGTCTTGAGTAATCCCCTCGATGGTAGACTGGAAGCGGGATTTTGCAACAGCAGAACAATCCGTCTTGTCGTCATCGTGGTTGATGCGCGGGCTTTTGTAATTTGGGGATCGGCAAGGCAATGGGAGGAAGGGAATTGCTTTTGAGCGAGGCAGTTCGGCCGAGGCATTCAATTTGTTGTTTTTTGCTTGATGAACGCGGCGTGTGATTGTAGTGCAGTTGTAAGTGGGCACGGTCAGATTTGTTGTTTGTTCTTGTGGAGTGTTTGGCCACCGCGTGATAAGGAGTTGGAAGTTGTCATCTTTCCATGGCAGGAAAATTGTAATTTCGCGGCATCGTCTTGTCAGTCGTTGTTGATTTTGTCGGCACAGAGTAATTTGTCGTTGACGAAAGATGAATCAAAGGCGATTGTTTGTTGTCGGTTTCTTCCCATAATTCATTGCAATCTCTTGCTTGTAGCAGTCGACCTTCTTGTTGTCGATGTTGAGGGATCCATGGCGACGTTTGTCGGATGCTTTCCTTGGTCGTCAATGAGACCGTTTGCAAGAAGCTCAATCTCCATTGTAGACTCATTGTGGTCGTCCACCGGCTTGTCGCGCGTGGGCGTGGCACGAGGCCGGAATTGTTGTCATTGTTGGCGAGTTGTTTTTTGGCCGTACCCAGCTTATTAATATTGGCTGTTACGGGTGTTGCAATGGAACCGAAATAATTGTTGTTATCGTCTGTGATGAGCACTGTTGCATTGGTTATACATGGGAGTACCAGTAGCGTCGCCATGGTTTGCGTTGACTGGAAAGGAAGCATCATTGTAGAATCTCACGTCATTCTACAGCGTGACTTGGACTTGTTGTCACCGTCATCGGACAAGTTGTCGAGTTGGTCTTGGCAGATGCAGTACTGAGGCTAAGCTTGACACAATCTCCCCTAGTTTGTATGGTGTTGCCAAGAGGGCGAACAGACCCTGCAATACTAGATGACATACGGAACACAAACAAGGCAAGTGAGGACTGATAGTGTTGTTCGTTGAAGGCTATAGAACCAGAACCATATTTGTTGGCAAAGGCTGCAGAATGGTGTTGTTGTCGGACTTCTGCAGGATGGCATTGCTGGTGGATGTGAGTTATAAACTCCCTTGTTCGCATGAGAGAAGCTGCTGGAGCAGAATTGATGGCACGGAATGTCATCATGTCGAGCACATTATGGGCAAGCGAGTGCGGAAAATAGGTGTCGTTGGTAACTAGCTAATTTGTTGCTGCTTCTGTCGGCCTTTATTCTGCAGGAGACCGTTAAGGCCATCAAAATTGGGACCGCAGGGAAGGGAGAGGCTGTTGTCCTTCCATAGTTGGAAATAATCCTTTCTTGTTGTCGGCGGATGACTCAAAGCGTAATATTGGTGGAGAGACAGCGCTGCCAACATTGCCTTGTAATTTCCTGTTTTGTCGGCAGCAGTGCAAATGTTTTCCAAGGCCTTGCCATGGCCGGCAAACATAATTTTGTTGTGTCCGTTGCTGGCGTTGTCTGTCATTGTGCAATTGCAATTGGAAGAGTAGAATCGTATGTATGATCCGAACTGCTGTGACTGTAAGGACTGTCGTTGCATTGGCTAAAAGAGCTGTAGGCAACTTGCTTTTCTCATTGTCGACAGTGGACTGAGCAGCAGTGTCGTGGGAATTGATGATCTTTGTGACGGGAATCACTCAATTTTAGTGGTAGCAGCGTGGACAAAATCATAATTATTGTTCTTCTTCATTGCGGCTAGCGGCGCAATGGAATCAGCAATGAAATCAGCACCGGGATCGAAAGAATTGTTTTTGTTGGATGTGATGGAATTTGCGTCATCAAGAGTACTGTCGGCCGTGCAGGCTTCTCTCAAACCTGCCTTCCGATTGGAGATCGACCGTTGCGAGACCAACTTCCTGGCCCGATGAAACTGAACCCAGTGGGAAGTTTCGTACAACACTTCAGTCGACCTCCTCTCAGAAAAAATGATATGATGTAAGCCTTGTTCTCACTTGCCGTTGAGATGGTCGCTGCGCTTGTTGTTGCCACTCTCCTTGCCTCTTGTTGTTGCCAGTTCTGTCCGTGGCGATCGGATACTTCTATCACGCAACAGCCGTAAAATGCCGTGGTCAACCGCAGACCATGCCGACACCAAGCCAAATCGACTCTAGGATGGAGAAAAACAAGGCTACAACGGTAGTCACTCTCTCCTTGTCTCTTCAACATACCACCTTCGACACTCTACAACAAGAGGAGCAACCTTGAAACCGAAGGTGCTGCAATCAAATTTATGTCTCCCCAACAAATCTCAATTTTGGGGTGACCATGTAGGCTCTCAGTACAATTTCTAGCTGGCAAAATGTTTCAACTACTGGCGCTGGTTGAGGCAAAATTCTGACAGACCAACCCCAGAGAAAAAGGGTTGGCGATACTCAGTATTAGCTGGACAGCCCCCAGCGCAGTCATCATTATTTTTACTCTCAGCACATGTACTCCAATGGTAAGAGAGTACGCCTGAACGACGAAAGAGGGTTCAAGGTGCGCAGGGCCGGGGAGCCCGGAGGCACCAGTTAGTGGGTGCCCAAGGAGGCACTTAGATGTGACTTTGATAGAGTAGTAGTAACCTCTAGCTTCATCCGCACTGATTTGAGCAATGGGCCTTTGCTGTGGATCCAAACATGCCATCCACAGAGGCAAGGATGAAAAGATTGTTCGCTGTCAAGACGGAGTAACCAGCTGCGGTTGTAGGACATTTTTAGTAAAAGCAAAGAAGTGATTCAAGATATCAGTCAGAAGGAGTGAAGCATTCAGAAGCACACCAAATACATGTAATCTCACGCCCGTCACATTGGGTTAGGAAGTTGTGTGGGAAGAGATACTGTAGACTTGAGTCCGTGGAACAGAAGTCATCAGATCTGCCAATGTGACCACCGAGGAAATTATTCAGGTCGAATGCCATACATTGCGGAGCTCAATTCCTGCTTGTTGATATGAGCAAATTAGCTAGCTAGCTAGCTACTAGTCCATACTCAGAGTCCGAGGAGGGAGGAGCACGGCGGGAAGTCAGCGTATCTTTCCTCCTGCGAAAACCAAACCAGCTCCTCGCACTAAATTTGCACATAGAGGCCCGGCCAGTACAACCAGCTTACCGGCGCAAGTACCATAACGTAGATGTGTGCGCGAGAGATTTGATTCTCAATGGAGAGCAGCTCTCATGTGGCATCACGTATCGCAATTCGGAGGGAGATCTGGAGCGAGCAACGTTACATGGCATAAAAGAGTTCATCATAGTTCGGTTGGGGGTCAACCTGGACAGACTTTAGAGTCCGCAGAAAACTCGAAAGCTCTATCATGTTTTAGGCCGTAACGTAAGTGATAAAAGCAACGCCACCCAAACCACCCAATGTAAGTACAGGTGTTTGTGTGGATCAACAACTGCCGACAATAGCGCTACCAAACACAATCAACTTAATCGCTCTTCACCATGTTGGACCACCACCTCTGGAGTGAACCTGCGCCCTCACCTTTTTGCTGGTCTTCGCGGGGCAGAAGCAAGTCTGCAGCTTTGCCAGTAGGCTTGAATCCATCAGGGAAAACCTCACTGGTGGCAAGAAGTTCGCATTCAGTAGGACTAGCGCAGTACACTTGCTCCACAATTTCACGGAAAGACACCCATCTGTTTTCCTCGGCAGATTTGTCAGCAGCCAATGCCATGATCAATGCCACCAAGCCATCTTCTCCTGTGCATGGAACGGGTGTGTCGTTCACCAAAGATTCACAGAATGCAATGGTTTCAGTAACATAGGCCTCGTTGTATCGCGAGAGGAAAAAGTCATAGGGCATATCGGCGTTTCCGGTAAAGTCTGAATGGTGGCAACGCGGTAACCAGCATGAGTTTCGAAGGACATAAAAAGAATCATGAACACACACGACGAAATGAGGGACCCGCCATCCACAACTCACCGTTCTTGTAAATCTTGGCAGTGTTTGGGTAGACGTTGTCAGTCTGAATCATTACCTGTGTTCCAAGAACTTCCGCTCGTTGATCGTATCCGAAAGAGGACTGACGGCACACATCAATCATGGCTTGGACACCGTTCGGGTATCGGACAAGACAGGATGCGGTATCGAATTTTCTAGATCCAGGAAGCTTTTCAATGTTTTATCAATGTGTGCAAGAACCAATGGCAAGATGTCGTTGGATCGTCACCGGCGAGAACGGACTATCCAGCTGCAGCCATATCTGCGCGATTCCGCTCACCTTTTACGTATGAACGGAGGGGGAAGGATCACGGGAGCACAGCTTGACCTGTGCAACAGGAAATTGAACACAAACGGCAGAAACGTGAGATACCATATTTTAGACCGCCAGAAATCGACAGCTAAAGCATTGAGCAGCCTTACCATGATGGGTTCTCCAACTTCCTTTTTCTGGACAGCTTCCTGGACACGCTTGAAATTCTGGTCGAATCTTCGCTGAAGACCAATCATGAGTTTGACACCAGCCTCATTGCAGGCATTGATGGCCTCGACAGTCTCCCCCAAATCGGTGGCAATAGGTTTCTCACAGAAAACGTGTTTCCCGTTGGCGGCGGCAGCCTTGATTTGTTCAGCATGGTACTGAGAAGGGGAGCAAATCCAGACGGCGTCGACCTCAGGATCCTCAATCACCTCCATGGCGCTCATTAGCTGAAGCGTTCTTCAACGTTGTACTGCTTGGCGGTCTGATCAGTTAGGAAGGCGGATCAAAGAAACAGATGCTGAGAATCACTAAAACCAATTTTGCGAAATATGCTTTGTGCCACTAGAGCGATCTTACCAGCTTCTGCCTTGGACACAGTGGGGTTTGAAACGATAATGGGGGTGACGCCAGGAGCTTTGGTGGTGGCCTCCAAGTGCACAAGACCAATACGGCCACAGCCGATGACACCGACCTTGATTTCCTTTGTGGGTGCTTCTTCAGTGGTCATGAAAAGAGCCGATTGTCGCAGGGGCGACGAAGGTCCCACGGCTGTGAAACCATTGGCCACTTGCAGTGCAGCCGCTGCGCAAAGGAAAGCTTTAAGATTCATCATCATGACTGCGGCTCGTTATGGAATTGTCAGGCTAGATTCTGTCCCAAAGAGAAAACTGCACTCTTCAAAGATTGCACTTGTCAACGCACCACACTGCTTTTGGCATTCTTTGATCATCATCCTTCCCCTTCGGATGCACAGCTTGCCTTTGGGGCGAACAATGTTGACGTTGGACTACGACTGCACGTTGGTATCTTTGAGAATTGAAATGACGTCATTCAAAATGGTCGTGGGGTTCGTGCAGGCTGCTGTCACGTGGAGCAGATTCCCGAGTTGTCATTCGATGATCTCATTCGAATCGAGTTCGGAATGACTGATTCGTTCGTTCAATCATTTCCTGAGGACCAGTTCTAAAATTTGGCGGGACGGCACTTATGTGTCTATGCGGGTAAGTAGCGTACTGTAGCTACGGTAACCGTAACTACGGTTCGGGATATAGTGTTCCGCGTACTATCTACGTACTTTTGCCGTTTGCTTTTGTTGGCGTTTCATTGCTATTTGTGGCTCATTTCTTTTCCAGCCCCATCCTTCTGCATCCAACTCTGACGGCCGAACTGATTGAATGATAATCATTCAAAGACAAGCTGACCGATAACGACAATTGATCGACATGGCACAATTTCTCGACGCTTTGATTGTCTGCGTACTCACCCTCTTGGGAGGCGAAGAAGTGCAAATCCCGTCTCTCAAGCAGGATCCACCAGCGGAGGTAGATGCCCACAGGCAGCGTTTGCAACTGCTGTACCTTGGTTGACCTCAGTGAAACTATGGGAATTCTCGTGGGTTTTGTTGGTGATGTAAATCAATATCGCATATTTCCATCAGCCGCTCCAAGCAATATGGCACTTTTCTTTCTCCATGGAGCAAGCGAAGTGATGGACAAATACGCCGAGTTTCTCTACGATATTCGACAGTTGCAACCAGGGTACGATATCTACTTCATGGAACACAGAGGTATGGGCAGCTCGGGAAGATTGATATCAGAATCAAAATATCTCTACGTGGATGACTTTGATAATTACGTACGAGATGCCAAGACCTTCTATGACACTGTTATATCGGCCAACAATGCTTATTTCAAGGTGTTCATATGGGCTCATTCCCTTGGAGCTGCCGTTGCAACATCTTATGCACAGAAGTACCGCAATGATATCCAGGGACTCGTAATCTCATCACCGATGATGGAAATCCTCACCAAGTTTCCGTTGAGTCTAGACGAAGACGTAGCCTATACTACGACGTGCGCCAGCACCCTGATTGGGCAGGGTGAACAATTGGCTCTTGGTCAAGAGCTACCAGATACTCTAGTGGATCCAACATCTAAAGAGTCATGGGAAAGAGAGACAGTCACGACAAGCTGGAAGCGATGGACCGTATTTCAGGAGCTGCTCGTCAACAATCAGGCGACCTGGAGCTGGCGGTGGTGGTGGTGCCATTTTGTGGGTTTCTACCAATGGCTTTGCCAAAGAAGCTTATTCTGCAACCTTTTCCATTCGCAAAAGAAAGAATGCAAGACGAATCACTGCACCGATCTTAATGTTCCAAGCGGGTAAAGATTTCATTGTTGGAGCCGAAGGACAACATTTGGGGTGACCATGTAGGTCTCAGTACAATTTCTAGCTGGCAAAAATGTTCAACTACTGGCCGCCGTGTTGAGGCAAAATTCTGACAGACCAACCCCAGAGAAAAAGATGGGTTGGCGATACTCAGTATTAGCTGGACAGCCCCCAGCGCAGTCATCATTATTTTTACTCTCAGCACATGTACTCCAATGGTAAGAGAGTACGCCTGAACGACGAAAGAGGGTTCAAGGTGCGCAGGGCCGGGGAGCCCCGGAGGCACCAGTTAGTGGGTGCCCAAGGAGGGCACTTGATAACTGGACTTTGATAGAGTAGTAGTAACCTCTAGCTTCATCCGCACTGATTTGAGCAAATGGGCCTTTGCTGTGGATCCAAACATGCCATCCACAGAGGCAAGGATGAAAAGATTGTTCGCTGTCAAGACGGAGTAACCAGCTGCGGTTGTAGGACATTTTTAGTAAAAGCAAAGAAGTGATTCAAGATATCAGTCAGAAGGAGTGAAGCATTCAGAAGCACACCAAATACATGTAATCTCACGCCCGTCACATTGGGTTAGGAAGTTGTGTGGGAAGAGATACTGTAGACTTGAGTCCGTGGAACAGAAGTCATCAGATCTGCCAATGTGACCACCGAGGAAATTATTCAGGTCGAATGCACATACATTGCGGAGCTCAATTCTGCTATGTTGATATCGAGCAAATTGCTAGCTAGCTAGCTAGCTCCATACTCCAGAGTCCGAAGGAGGGAGGAGCACGGCGGAAAGTCAGCGTATCTCTCCTCCTGGCGAAAACCAAACCAGCTCCTCGCACTAAATTTGCACATAGAGGCCCGGCCAGTACAACCAGCTTACCGGCGCAAGTACCATAACGTAGATGTGTGCGCGAGAGATTTGATTCTCAATGGAGAGCAGCTCTCATGTGGCATCACGTATCGCAATTCGGAGGGAGATCTGGAGCGAGCAACGTTACATGGCATAAAAGAGTTCATCATAGTTCGGTTGGGGGTCAACCTGGACAGACTTTAGAGTCCGCAGAAAACTCGAAAGCTCTATCATGTTTTAGGCCGTAACGTAAGTGATAAAAGCAACGCCACCCAAACCACCCAATGTAAGTACAGGTGTTTGTGTGGATCAACAACTGCCGACAATAGCGCTACCAAACACAATCAACTTAATCGCTCTTCACCATGTTGGACCACCACCTCTGGAGTGAACCTGCGCCCTCACCTTTTTGCTGGTCTTCGCGGGGCAGAAGCAAGTCTGCAGCTTTGCCAGTAGGCTTGAATCCATCAGGGAAAACCTCACTGGTGGCAAGAAGTTCGCATTCAGTAGGACTAGCGCAGTACACTTGCTCCACAATTTCACGGAAAGACACCCATCTGTTTTCCTCGGCAGATTTGTCAGCAGCCAATGCCATGATCAATGCCACCAAGCCATCTTCTCCTGTGCATGGAACGGGTGTGTCGTTCACCAAAGATTCACAGAATGCAATGGTTTCAGTAACATAGGCCTCGTTGTATCGCGAGAGGAAAAAGTCATAGGGCATATCGGCGTTTCCGGTAAAGTCTGAATGGTGGCAACGCGGTAACCAGCATGAGTTTCGAAGGACATAAAAAGAATCATGAACACACACGACGAAATGAGGGACCCGCCATCCACAACTCACCGTTCTTGTAAATCTTGGCAGTGTTTGGGTAGACGTTGTCAGTCTGAATCATTCCCTGTGTTCCAAGAACTTCCGCTCGTTGATCGTATCCGAAAGAGGACTGACGGCACACATCAATCATGGCTTGGACACCGTTCGGGTATCGGACAAGACAGGATGCGGTATCGAATTTCTCAGATCCAGGAAGCTTTTCAATGCTTTTATCAATGTGGCAAGAACCAATGGCAAGAATGTCGATTGGATCGTCACCGGCGAGGAAACGAGACATATCCAGATCATGAACAGCCATATCTGCGAAGATTCCGCCTCCACCTTCAACGTATGAGAACGGAGGTGGGGAAGGATCACGGGAGCACAGCTTGACCTGTGCAACAGGAAATTGAACACAAACGGCAGAAACGTGAGATACCATATTTTAGACCGCCAGAAATCGACAGCTAAAGCATTGAGCAGCCTTACCATGATGGGTTCTCCAACTTCCTTTTTCTGGACAGCTTCCTGGACACGCTTGAAATTCTGGTCGAATCTTCGCTGAAGACCAATCATGAGTTTGACACCAGCCTCATTGCAGGCATTGATGGCCTCGACAGTCTCCCCCAAATCGGTGGCAATAGGTTTCTCACAGAAAACGTGTTTCCCGTTGGCGGCGGCAGCCTTGATTTGTTCAGCATGGTACTGAGAAGGGGAGCAAATCCAGACGGCGTCGACCTCAGGATCCTCAATCACCTCCATGGCATCATTAGTGAACTTCTTCACGTTGTACTGCTTGGCGGCTGATCAGTTAGGAAGGCGGATCAAAGAAACAGATGCTGAGAATCACTAAAACCAATTTTGCGAAATATGCTGTGTGCCACTAGAGCGATCTTACCAGCTTCTGCCTTGGACACAGTGGGGTTTGAAACGATAATGGGGGTGACGCCAGGAGCTTTGGTGGTGGCCTCCAAGTGCACAAGACCAATACGGCCACAGCCGATGACACCGACCTTGATTTCCTTTGTGGGTGCTTCTTCAGTGGTCATGAAAAGAGCCGATTGTCGCAGGGGCGACGAAGGTCCCACGGCTGTGAAACCATTGGCCACTTGCAGTGCAGCCGCTGCGCAAAGGAAAGCTTTAAGATTCATCATCATGACTGCGGCTCGTTATGGAATTGTCAGGCTAGATTCTGTCCCAAAGAGAAAACTGCACTCTTCAAAGATTGCACTTGTCAACGCACCACACTGCTTTTGGCATTCTTTGATCATCATCCTTCCCCTTCGGATGCACAGCTTGCCTTTGGGGCGAACAATGTTGACGTTGGACTACGACTGCACGTTGGTATCTTTGAGAATTGAAATGACGTCATTCAAAATGGTCGTGGGTTCGTGACAGGCTGTGTCACGTGGGAAGCCAGGTCCCGAGTTGTACATTCGACTGATCATTCATTCGAATCGAGTCGAATCGAATGATTCGATTCGATTCAATCATTCCTGAGCGCCAGCTTCTAAAAATTGGCGAGACGGCACCTCTATGTAGTCTACTAGCGGTAGCTGTAGCTACGGTACCGTACCTACCGGTACGGGTACAGTCGTACGCGTACTATCTACCGTACTTTGGCCGTTGCTTTTGTTGGCGTTTCATTGCTATTTGTGGCTCATTTCTTTTCCAGCCCCATCCTTCTGCATCCAACTCTGACGGCCGAACTGATTGAATGATAATTCAAAGACAAGCTGACCGATAACGACAATTGATCGACATGGCACAATTTCTCGACGCTTTGATTGTCTGCGTACTCACCCTCTTGGGAGGCGAAGAAGTGCAAATCCCGTCTCTCAAGCAGGATCCACCAGCGGAGGTAGATGCCCACAGGCAGCGTATGCAAAACACTGTGTACCCTTGGTATGACCTCAGTGAAACTGGGACATTCTCGGGTGTTGGTGATGTAACAATCAACTATCGCATATTTCCATCAGCCGCTCCAAGCAATATGGCACTTTTCTTTCTCCATGGAGCAAGCGAAGTGATGGACAAATACGCCGAGTTTCTCTACGATATTCGACAGTTGCAACCAGGGTACGATATCTACTTCATGGAACACAGAGGTATGGGCAGCTCGGGAAGATTGATATCAGAATCAAAATATCTCTACGTGGATGACTTTGATAATTACGTACGAGATGCCAAGACCTTCTATGACACTGTTATATCGGCCAACAATGCTTATTTCAAGGTGTTCATATGGGCTCATTCCCTTGGAGCTGCCGTGGCAACATCTTATGCACAGAAGTACCGCAATGATATCCAGGGACTCGTAATCTCATCACCGATGATGGAAATCCTCACCAAGTTTCCGTTGAGTCTAGACGAAGACGTAGCCTATACTACGACGTGCGCCAGCACCCTGATTGGGCAGGGTGAACAATTGGCTCTTGGTCAAGAGCTACCAGATACTCTAGTGGATCCAACATCTAAAGAGTCATGGGAAAGAGAGACAGTCACGACAAGCTGGAAGCGATGGACCGTATTTCAGGAGCTGCTCGTCAACAATCAGGACTGGCTGGCAGGTGGTGGTGGTTCCACTTGGGGTTCTACCAATGGCTTTGCCAAAGAAGCTTATTCTGCAACCTTTTCCATTCGCAAAAGAAAGAATGCAAGACGAATCACTGCACCGATCTTAATGTTCCAAGCGGGTAAAGATTTCATTGTTGGAGCCGAAGGACAGAATACTCTGAAGAAGAATGCACGCAATGCTCGTTCGTTTACAGTGGTGGAATTCGAAGATGGCTATCACGAGTTGTACCTGGAAAAGGACCGCATTAGAGATCAAGTCTTGAACCTCACAAGCAATTTTCTTGATACCTTTTGATGTCGTATCTACAATCCATTGAGGACTCTGGCGAAGTTCCACGAAGCGCCAGGCCAGGCCAGGTCAGGTCGAAGGCAAGGCAAATAGTATTGTTAGCTATCTGCGCTTGTTATAGCACTGATTATTAATAGCTTATTAGAATTCTGTCTGTGCATATGAGGAGGAGGAGGAGGAGGCAGCAAACCGAAGATGCCCAGACAGTCACATAGACAGTAGCATTTTTCATAAACGTTTGGAAGGATTACTAGTTTCCTACCGGTGCAGGCAAGTGTGGTTTCAGCGATCATTGATTCGATTCAAGCTTTCGTGGTGGAACCTACCTGGCACTGATCCCTCCCCATCGGATCTACCGTACTGGTGCTGCGCAACATGAAACAAATTGTAAAGGTCATCTGCACGGTACGTATGACCTTTATCATACAGGGCAGGTTCTGGTGGCTTCAGCGTGTTCCACCCTCCTGACTTGCGCCGGCGTTTTCAATCAAGTATCATCTAGGAACTGTCCTCTCTCTTTCTCTTTCCCTGGAAACGATTTCAGGTCTATATAATCTTGTCTTCTTCGGCCAGTTCCAGGTCCCCTAAATTTGGTGCTGCGAGATGGTCCACAGGTGGAGGGGTGGTGGGTACTGGCATGGCTCCTTGCTTGTGCTTACCACGTCCCATAATAACACGGACATCTGATGCAAAGTCTTTGATCCCTAATCCAGGCCTCGCATATTGTTTTGGTCGATAATCTGGCTCCCATTCCTCTGGTGGAAATACACACCAATGTGCCAATGCAAAGAAGAGCATTTCCAAACAGATGAGAGTATTCTGAATGAGCATGGCTTGTTCATGTTCCTTGTTGTAGTCATTGTTGTTTCCATCCAAGTGTACAATAATGGTGATTGCCAATCCCTGCCAAAACGTAAGAAAGACAATGCCTTTGATGGCAAGGAACTTGTTGAAGGGTTTCATCCAAGCAAGTTCATCTTGAAAGATGTGGTAGAATTTGAGGAGTCCTGCAAATGCGAAGAATACCGAAATGTTTTCGATCATGGCGATAAAGAAGGCTGGTGACGTAAAGTAGGACGCAGCACTTTCTCCCGCTGATTCTGCAATCCCATCGTGATCCAAGTCTCGACTGAGTGTAAACACCAAGAAGGAGGCGATTGAAGTCAAAGGCCTAACGAACACGAATTGCATTGTGTAAATCTGGCACTCCAGCAAGACAGCGTTGGCTTTGGCTAGGTCTGATGTTTCTGGCGGAGGCACGTAGAATCGTCGTAAGCATTTGGCCGGAGTATCTAGATGATCGGCATGGCGCGCCAACAGATCGACAACGACGCTGCGGTCACCCCTCCCCAGAACGGATATCAGGAAGGAGAGGAAACTGTAAACGACGTAGGCTGTGACAGCAACAAGATGACAAGCACAATGGATTAAATTAGCAAAGTCGAATGCGAGGTACACAATATGAATAAAACAATTTTTCAACGTTTTACATACCTTCGTAGAAATCCTTGATAATGGAAAGGTACCCTTCTGTCATGGGTAGCAGCAGACTGAGAAAGCTGGTGACACTGTAAATTGGACTCATCCAAAGAATCGCCAATATTTTTCTTTGCACGATGGGTTCCACCATGTTTCTCACATGAACGGCCATGTGAAAGGCGGATATGAGACATGTCAGGAGGGTGAAGGTACCTGCTAGATTGTAGACGGTATACGACTTTTGGTCTTCGACTTGCACGGCCAATTCTTGGATTTGTCCTGCTTGCTGATCTTGCACTTGCCTCTGTAGATCCATTATTTGCTTTTCTTCCAGTTGCAATTTGTAGGTTACGTATTGAAGTTGAAAGAATAGAAAGGCTACCAGCAAGCCCATTCCCACTAGACCCACCGCATTGCAAAAGCTAATCAGCGGCAGCCAACACGACCTCATGCGACTGCGACGGTTTAGCGAATTGAAGACTCCGCCGGAAGGCGCTT
Source organism: Seminavis robusta (assembly GCA_903772945.1). Lineage (NCBI taxonomy): Eukaryota > Bacillariophyta > Bacillariophyceae > Naviculales > Naviculaceae > Seminavis > Seminavis robusta. The sequence continues at coordinate 14,567 of CAICTM010001216.1, read as the reverse complement.
CTGCCGTGATGGAGGCTAGGTCGTCGTTGTCAGTACTCATGCCGTATCGATACCGGTAGCTGACTGCTGCTGCGTTTGTTGCGTTCTTCTTGCTTCTTTCGTGTTGTTGTGAATGGGTTCTCGGAATGCTGGAGGCTTCGTTGTGTTGTGAGCACTTCGACGAAGGTGTCGAATGCAGACGGATGCCGTTGCCGTTGTTCCCAGTACGAGTCCGGTCGAGTCGTGTCGAATCGAGTCGTGAGCTTGGTTGAGCATGTGTGCGGCCTTTGCTATTTCACCAAAGCTGTCCGCGTGTAAGTTTATTCGAGGCCACAACCACCATGACCTCCACCGCAACCATGGCGACGGCATCGACCACAGCCGGTCCCACCTTCAAGACAATCGCCACGCCGACAGCTTCGGAGCTGCTGTTTGCAGACGACACCTCGTCGAAGCGCTTATACTGGGATCGCTCCTTCTATGATTCCATCGAAACGCAGAAACGGGTGCTAGCGGAAAGCGCCACTCTTTACGTGGGCAATCTGGCCTTCTCCACTCGGACGGCGCAGATTCGATCTCACTTTGCCATGGTAGGGAAAATCAAACAAATCCATATTGGGCTCGATCGGCACAAGAAGACGCCCTGTGGATTCTGCTTTGTAGAGTACTACGATCGAGCATCCGCACTATCAGCAGTTGCAAATCTCTCAGGATCAAAGCTGGATGGCCGCATTATCAGGGTCGAGTTGGACGCGGGATTTCATCCTGGGAGACAGTACGGAAGAGGACGATCTGGAGGGCAAGTACGTGACGATAAACGAGCCACGGGACGAAGAGGATCGCAATCTAGTTTGGGAAGTAACAACAACAGTAGCGATCATTACGGGCCTGGAATGAAACGAGAGCGGGAGAATCCAGCTGTAGAGGGAGAACAGACGCAAGGTTCTTCCGCACCCGACGAATCGATGGAACAATCTGCCAAGAGACAAAAGATGGAGTAATGGCAAATCAACCCTTCAACTGGCTAGCCGTACATGTACATGGAACTCAACGGAAGAATTGGACAGACAAACAGAATCATTCTATCGCTCAATGCAGTTACTTTGGTCCTCTTGTTGTACAGTAGCGTCTGGGGATGCAGGCTGTGACTCGACTCCAAAAATTGCTTTCCATGGTAGCAACGAAATCGCAAATGTTTTGCATCCCGAAGAACAAGTCTCTACCGTATACTAGTCTAGCTAGGTCCGATATTAGTAAAATACCGTAGGTTCATGATAGCTAGAGTATACCTTGCTACATGTAGTAGCAAGTATACCCAGATCAGAGCAGCCAACCAGGTTGAATAAATAGGTACGGTACCCGTGCTGTATCCCTATTCAAAGTGATCCAGAGACGGTCGGCCGATGATGAACTACCGGTACCAGTGCATCTATCGTCACTACATCAGCCCTCCTTCACATCAGCTACTGGAGAGCCCCTGAAACGCACGCGGTTGTATTATACGTATAACATTTTCACTATGTATTCTACAGATCATACGTATTACACATATAACATTTTTAATATGTATTAGACAAGTTATACGTATAACACAGATAACACAAGTGGAACAATATTATACGTATTACATGTATTATGTGTTGTACGTATTTGACGTATTACATGTATTATGTGTTGTACGTATTTTACGTATAATACACAACGACGAATTTTTGCTAAGTTTTTTTGCCAGGTGTTTTCTTGGCAAGGTGTTTTGCCAGGTGTTTGGGAGGCAGAGAGGAAGATGGGTATCACTTGGATGAGCAACAGTGTTGGGTCTTCTTCTCTGCTCCTATTCCACAGCAAACTGTACACACCCAGACAAGTAAGGCTGTATTCACGGAATGAGCTCTGCACACACCAGTCTGTGGCAGTCTAGGCCAAAACTCTTGGATCAGGCGCCCCTCTCCTTGGCTCAATCGATTTCTTGGTGACAATGAGGCAGGAATTGATCCAGACTGGAGGGATCATATTCCAAGTCCAAACCTCTGCTTCCCACTTGGAAGTCTCTTCTCTCGCTCCACTTGAGAGTGCCCCTTCTTCTTGAGAGTCTTCTGTTGCTATGCCGCTTGGAGTCTTCTCTTCTTCTCTTGTTCCTCTGCCGATTACACTGCAATGAGGATCTCTTCTTCTTCTCTCTTCTTCTTCTCTCTTCTCGATCACGACAAGCGAACGACAATGGGATATGACCGTCGCTTCGTGACCGTCGTAGCGTCGTCTTCTTCTCGTCGTCGTTCGGTGGTAGTAGCTTCCGCGCCTCGAACGAACGGAAGCGCTGCTTCGATCGGTAGCTTCCAATCGTCGACAATGGCGTTCGAACGAACGAACGTCGCGTCGTCTTCTTCTGTTCGAACAGTATCTTCGAATCGGCGACAATGGCGCTGCTTCGAATGAACGAACGGTATCTCTTCTTCTTGTGCTTGTCGAACGGCCGACAATGAGGTACGACCGCTTCGTTGCTTCGATAGATCACAAGCTACCACGCCTGATAAGCCGAAAAAGGCTGATGTGGTGTTGAAAGAGGTTGCTTATAGTGTTGTGTTACTACTTGGTTGTTGTGGTTGTGGTTGATTTTAGATCTGGTAATCTGGTAACTGGATAGTCATAAATCGCTACCACAGGTCATTTTCGCGTTTCCACCAAACGCCCTCCACGGGATCACGGGTTTTTGCGTCATACGGTAGGTAGTTGAAAAATCGTGGTAAACAATGCTTGAGAAGATGTCAACCAAAAGTTGCCGTTGAGTGCAAGAAAACCCGAAATGCGCATTGCTTGGCCACTGTTACCCCTGATACCCTACAAACTCACTTGACGATTACACTATTACTACT
>CAICTM010001216.1:0-11693 GCA_903772945.1 Seminavis robusta | reverse complement strand
TGTTGGCTAGGTCTGATGTTTCTGGCGGAGGCACGTAGAATCGTCGTAAGCATTTGGCCGGAGTATCTAGATGATCGGCATGGCGCGCCAACAGATCGACAACGACGCTGCGGTCACCCCTCCCCAGAACGGATATCAGGAAGGAGAGGAAACTGTAAACGACGTAGGCTGTGACAGCAACAAGATGACAAGCACAATGGATTAAATTAGCAAAGTCGAATGCGAGGTACACAATATGAATAAAACAATTTTTCAACGTTTTACATACCTTCGTAGAAATCCTTGATAATGGAAAGGTACCCTTCTGTCATGGGTAGCAGCAGACTGAGAAAGCTGGTGACACTGTAAATTGGACTCATCCAAAGAATCGCCAATATTTTTCTTTGCACGATGGGTTCCACCATGTTTCTCACATGAACGGCCATGTGAAAGGCGGATATGAGACATGTCAGGAGGGTGAAGGTACCTGCTAGATTGTAGACGGTATACGACTTTTGGTCTTCGACTTGCACGGCCAATTCTTGGATTTGTCCTGCTTGCTGATCTTGCACTTGCCTCTGTAGATCCATTATTTGCTTTTCTTCCAGTTGCAATTTGTAGGTTACGTATTGAAGTTGAAAGAATAGAAAGGCTACCAGCAAGCCCATTCCCACTAGACCCACCGCATTGCAAAAGCTAATCAGCGGCAGCCAACACGACCTCATGCGACTGCGACGGTTTAGCGAATTGAAGACTCCGCCGGAAGGCGCTTCTGCCGTGATGGAGGCTAGGTCGTCGTTGTCAGTACTCATGCCGTATCGATACCGGTAGCTGACTGCTGCTGCGTTTGTTGCGTTCTTCTTGCTTCTTTCGTGTTGTTGTGAATGGGTTCTCGGAATGCTGGAGGCTTCGTTGTGTTGTGAGCACTTCGACGAAGGTGTCGAATGCAGACGGATGCCGTTGCCGTTGTTCCCAGTACGAGTCCGGTCGAGTCGTGTCGAATCGAGTCGTGAGCTTGGTTGAGCATGTGTGCGGCCTTTGCTATTTCACCAAAGCTGTCCGCGTGTAAGTTTATTCGAGGCCACAACCACCATGACCTCCACCGCAACCATGGCGACGGCATCGACCACAGCCGGTCCCACCTTCAAGACAATCGCCACGCCGACAGCTTCGGAGCTGCTGTTTGCAGACGACACCTCGTCGAAGCGCTTATACTGGGATCGCTCCTTCTATGATTCCATCGAAACGCAGAAACGGGTGCTAGCGGAAAGCGCCACTCTTTACGTGGGCAATCTGGCCTTCTCCACTCGGACGGCGCAGATTCGATCTCACTTTGCCATGGTAGGGAAAATCAAACAAATCCATATTGGGCTCGATCGGCACAAGAAGACGCCCTGTGGATTCTGCTTTGTAGAGTACTACGATCGAGCATCCGCACTATCAGCAGTTGCAAATCTCTCAGGATCAAAGCTGGATGGCCGCATTATCAGGGTCGAGTTGGACGCGGGATTTCATCCTGGGAGACAGTACGGAAGAGGACGATCTGGAGGGCAAGTACGTGACGATAAACGAGCCACGGGACGAAGAGGATCGCAATCTAGTTTGGGAAGTAACAACAACAGTAGCGATCATTACGGGCCTGGAATGAAACGAGAGCGGGAGAATCCAGCTGTAGAGGGAGAACAGACGCAAGGTTCTTCCGCACCCGACGAATCGATGGAACAATCTGCCAAGAGACAAAAGATGGAGTAATGGCAAATCAACCCTTCAACTGGCTAGCCGTACATGTACATGGAACTCAACGGAAGAATTGGACAGACAAACAGAATCATTCTATCGCTCAATGCAGTTACTTTGGTCCTCTTGTTGTACAGTAGCGTCTGGGGATGCAGGCTGTGACTCGACTCCAAAAATTGCTTTCCATGGTAGCAACGAAATCGCAAATGTTTTGCATCCCGAAGAACAAGTCTCTACCGTATACTAGTCTAGCTAGGTCCGATATTAGTAAAATACCGTAGGTTCATGATAGCTAGAGTATACCTTGCTACATGTAGTAGCAAGTATACCCAGATCAGAGCAGCCAACCAGGTTGAATAAATAGGTACGGTACCCGTGCTGTATCCCTATTCAAAGTGATCCAGAGACGGTCGGCCGATGATGAACTACCGGTACCAGTGCATCTATCGTCACTACATCAGCCCTCCTTCACATCAGCTACTGGAGAGCCCCTGAAACGCCGCGGTTGTATTATACGTAACATTTTCACTATGTATTCTACAGATCATACGTATTACACATATAACATTTTTAATATGTATTAGACAAGTTATACGTATAACACAGATAACACAAGTGGAACAATATTATACGTATTACATGTATTATGTGTTTTACGTATTTGACGTATTACATGTATTATGTGTTGTACGTATTTTACGTATAATACACAACGACGAATTTTTGCTAAGTTTTTTTGCCAGGTGTTTTCTTGCAAGGTGTTTTGCCAGGTGTTTGGGAGGCAGAGAGGAAGATTCACTGTTGCAGGCCATAAATACCTGACAGCTTATCAAGTAAAATGGACTCTTACCTAACTGAACTCTCCATGTTGCTAGATACAATATCAATGAAGAAGAATGGACTCCTGCTCCATCATTGTGAATGTAGAACCTCACTAGCTGATGATACGCCAAAGGAGAATAAACATTATGGATACTCTGGGGTTCGATAATTATCGAATGGAGAAATCGACGTGTATTGGCTACCTTCGATGTATCAAATCTTGTGATCCGGCGCATATTAAAGAAGTTTTGATGCATACTTTGTACTTCCTTGCAAGACTGCTGGATTCCGCATCAAAAACAAGGGATTTGATAAGAGGCGAATCACATTACCATATGTTGTTCCAAGGAGTCGTTTTTACAAACAAAGGTCCAAAGGACAGCAACAAAACCACCCAGCACTTCCTGTTGAGGGGGAGGGTGTCAAATGTCCATCTCTTTCAATGTTCTATAGTGTTAAGTACTCATCTTGCACAGAAGCCGTTACACAGCGGAACAATGCCTAAAGAACACCTCTCGCCAAGTGTTGTTAAGACTTTACTTTATGAACGGACAGGCTCATCTCTAACTTCGAAACAAATCGAATCTCTAAGGAAGGACCAGGATTGTCAGGGCCAAAGGGAATCTCCTCCTCAGATTCGTCATCCTTCTCTCTTCTCGAGCAACGTCTTCTCCAGCGTCTTGCCCACCATCTTCATCGTCAGAACCCGACATGATGCCTAAACGAAAATACTAATGAAGAAAACGAAAATATGTGAGACAACAAACACGGGTAACATGCACAATACGACCAACACAGGTAATACGTATAACACGGTAATACGTATAACACAGGTAATACATATAACACAGGTAATACGTGTTATACGTATAACACAGTTAATACGCACAACACAGTTAATATGTTATAACACGGGTAACACATATAACACGTGTTGCGCGCTTGGGTACTTACAGGGGTTCAGTACTGGTCCTACAGGAAGTGTTGACAATGGAAAATCAAGGCCAGATCTTCCAAGGCTTCGTCAGTGAGCCTTCAGAAGTATATGAATGCAAAGAGAATGGTCCTGTGAGCTTGACAAAGCCTGATAAAGAGAGTGGGGCAGGAGAATGAAGAAGGAGTTGAATGGAGAGAATCCTTCTATCTTTCCACAAGAACAGTCTTCTTGGCTTCAACAAAACCATACCACATTGCCTACTTACCCAATGATGGTACTATCTTCAAATAACAACAGAAACCTCTGTATCCTTCAAAGCAACAAGAGGAGAGAGGTTTATCTCATGGTGTGTGTTGTGGAGATTGGTGGAGATTGGAGATTGGTGGAGATTGGTGTTGAAGCCATTTTGCGAAACGAACGGTCACGGTGGCTGGCTGCGACCGTGTAATACGTGTATACGTATTATACGGGAATACGTAGAATACGCATTGTACGTATTACATGTATTACATCGCGTGCGTTTGAGGGTCTCTCTACAGTGTACTGTGTACTGTACCGGTTGCCTTCACATCAATGAGGATCGTACCGGTACCAGGTACCGTTGCGCTTCGTTCGAAAAAGGCTGATGGTGGTGTTGAAAAGAGGTTGCTTATAGTGTTGTGTTACTACTTGGTTGTTGTGGTTGTGGTTGATTTTAGTAATCTGGTAATCTGGTAACTGGATAGTCATAAATCGCTACCACAGGTCATTTTGGTCCCCTCAAGCTAGAGGGGGATGTATCTCACGCTAGATTGCACTTGACATGGGAAAAACAGACTTCGGAAGTCTGAAACAGGATGTACCCTTGGGGCATGGCCCCTTGGAGGCTCAGACCTGCCGTTCACCAAACGGCCCACCCTATGGTCATGTTGCCTTTTTGCAGATTGTTAGTAGAGGACTTTCGAAACCAGTCGCTGCCTCACAGGCCCGTTCTGGATCTTCGTCAACATATCGGCCAAATTGCTCTCTGTATTCTCATATGTGATGTTTGCCATGCCTGCAGCGACCCTTTCACGGACATAGTGGTATGCGACCGAGTTGCTCTTTTTCTTCAAAGTAGACTCCGGGATGCTCGAGTTCTTGATCACGGACATGTTGTCCGCCTTGACATGAGCCGGGCCATCAAGGGGAACTCCCATCATCCTGAGCTTGTACCGCAAGCCCTCCACGATCTCGATTCCAACCTTCATCGCCGCGAACTCAGATCCAAAGGAGGAATTTCAATGGAGCCCTGCTTCTTTGCTGTACCAAATAATTGAGACATGTTAGCAAAGACGAGAACACCAGTACGCGAACGACGTGTCACCTTGTCCCCGCATGGTCAGAATCACAAACATGGTGATTTGGATTGGTTTGCCGAGAGGCTTCGCATGTCTGGAGGCAAAAGCTCTTTCGCATCGGCATAGAAATCACTCCAGTCAGGTCGCTCTGGTTCCACATGATTCACATAGGAAGATCAAAAACAAGGTGAGAACGACTGTGCTGCTTGAGATATTGCCAAGATATGAAAACAAGCGTCCAGGTGCCAACTCGTGGGGCTGCAAGTACGAAGCCATGATTGAACCTCGGTGCAGATGTCAATTCTCCCGAGTTCCACGGCCCATCGTAGCACTCCAATCTTCTGTTGAAAGTAATTTGTTCACTCGTCATCACAAAGGTTTGAAACATCCAACTCCGGGTGTAATTGCTCGGTAACACTGAAGTTGCTTTTGACTTGAGCGTCTTCCCACGTCGCTCGAGCCATGTCTCCACAATTCTGACAGCTTCCTTGACATACTGTTCAGATCCCATTGACCAACATGGTTTGTCAACGCCAGGGAGATTTTACTCCTTGACTGAAGCTCCAAGATACTGAGTTGGCTTTCCAGGGATCCTGGCTTCAGCAGGAAATGCTGATCCAGGTAGCAGAGTAAGGTATTTTGGTTAGTTGACAGGCAAAGGAGATCGTCTGTGTATACAAGATATACTCATAGTATTCCCTTCCATCAGCCTGGTGGCGGCACGAAACCAGACATCATTGTCTTCCTTACAAGAGGTGAACCCCAGGTTGTCTCGCAGAACATCAGCTAAGTGGGCCCTCCATGCTGCTCCACTTGATTTGAGGCCATACAGGGCCTTACGACCTTTGCTTTGCGTCCTCAAATGGGCCAAATTCCTTACCGCATGTGATAAAGATCTTTCTCGAACTGGGGCATTCAAATATGCGTTGCCAATATCAGCGCCAATATGTCCAGATCGTTCAGGGCTGCAATCAAGAAGGCCAGTCGTACACTCTCTCGACTGACAACGCTGGCGTAGGTGAGACGAAGGTGGATCGGTCATATGCCCCCAGCAACCAGACGTGCCTTCCTTGTAAAGTCCTTTTAACATCAAAGACCATGTACAACGATGTGAGTGTGCCGACTGGTCGGGGCATCTCTTCCAAGATTCAAAACTTTGCCGACGGCTGCCATCTCTTTCTTAATGGCATCATGCCAAAAGGTTGTACCAGTCTCCTTTTCAATCTCAAGGGCATGCCCACCGTTTTGGGAAGCTCAACCCCATATTTCTTTTCCTTGCGAAAGTAACGCTTCGCAACAGCAGAGATAATCCGATTCCGTTCTTGAGGGTGTAAGGGACCCACCAGAGAAAGCTGGCTCTGACTCCAAGCCATTGTTCTGTCATACTCTGCCGTCTGAATCAGAACCATCTTTCATGTCCTTAAGGGACTGCCATGAGGTGGTCCCATCCTTCCACTGGCACAAAGTTTCCACCCTTTGGTGGTTCGTCGCAAAGTCTTCCTGCCATTTCGATAGATGTAGGCGTCGTCCCCTGAAACAGCGTGCCATCCTTCGCATGGTCCAAGATATCCGCCAATTCAAACAAAGTGTAGCCATCATCATCCACCTGAGCATAGATAGACTCTGCAATGATGTTGGCCGAGTAGGCCTCGGTCTCGCCGCTGTCAAACTCCACCTCATAAAGGAAGTATCAAGCAATGGGTTAGAATTCGAAAGGCCAATCAGTTTTCCATCTGAGTTTCCTCTTGCGCTTGGTGACTGTGCCATAAGACATTTGGTCTCCCTGTGGGACACAAACACGAGTTGCAATGTACTTATCGAAGGCCTTTGTTGCATCTCATCTGCTTCTGACAACTCTGGCAGAGGAGCTGGTCACTATCATCAATTGGCTCATAATACTCTGGTATCTCTTCATCCTGACGAGATTCAGCATCATCACTGCTGGCCAAAACATAACGCTTGCCAAGGGACTTCTTCAAGGATTCTGTGAATGCTGCTTTCTTGGATTCAATCACCGGGCTCAGCTTCTCCTGTCTGATAAGGGGATGACAGATGTCCTAGAGACCAACTGGCCCTTCTCGGTGAGGATTCGGGCACACATAGCGTCCCCAATGTCAGTGCTGGGGCCACAGTACGACCAAGGCGCTTCCTTTCCATTGACTCGCCCCGTCTCTCAGGAGAAAGGTACCAAACCCAATCATACCATCCAAACTCACAAAAATGTGAGATGTCAGCAGTGTCCCCTGTCAAAAGAGTAGCGGAACTTGACCATCCAACTCTCGGATCGGTAATGCGGTATGACTGCGAGTCACCCGCAGAAGACGAAACACATGTCCAAAGGCATTCCAAGCTTCAGTAGTCGTCATTGTTCTTTCTGTAAGTTCTCTTCAGCTCTCGGATAGGTCTTCCGCAAGTTCTGGTTGGGTGTGTAAGCCTCAACTGGATGGATAGGGCACTGAACTCTTGTGCCTTTCGTCGGAACTCTCCCATGTAAGCTCCTTCGCGTTGTCTGGATCAAAACTCTTGGTATTCCATCTTCTGGAAAAGTGAATCTAAGTCAAGTGAGCCTCCGACTTTGTCTTCATCGGGTCAACATTGCACCAATGAAACGGTGTGCAGTAGACCTGGGCACCCTTGTTTCCCAGGAGGGAAGTGACCTTGCCGTAAACAGTGTCGGTACATTTCAACGTTGAGCCGAGGATATCTGAGTTGATACGCCAATGGCTTCATCCTCCGTCCTCCACTCGCGTGGGTGAAATCCCGAACCGCTCGCTGAGTTGTGTTCGCGATGGTTTTCTTGGCTGCTTCCAACCCAATATTCCACCGCTTTGGCAAGTGCTTCCGCTGACACGGCTCCCTTCCTGGTAGGGGGTTTCGTCTTGGTAGCAGAGATCTTGGCCTGAAGGGCTGGCCCAAACTGTTGACGTCAATTGCAAAGGATGATCTTGATTCCAGAATTGACCTGATCGACTGAATTCCCTATTCCGTCCCCTTTCACTTGGCATGTCCGAATCCAAAGCGGCTCTGAGAGAGGACTCAGGTCAGCCGACTGGGGATCTTGAGGGTTCCAAGGAGATTCGGATGTTGTGAACATGAACGAAGTGATCTGGAGAATTGACTTCATGGGCGGTGGGCTTCCGAACTTGGAAGTATGAGATAACACCGTCAGTTGGAGTGGGATTCGTAGGTACCACAAATGATGGAGTGGGATTCATTGGTTCTGTCTTAAACGGTAGGTGCAACAGTGGCACATCGTTGACAACTAACTGGTGATGTCGCAGCTGAGCTGGACAAATGAGATTTTCTGTAATGACTTGATAAGCAAAGATTGATGAAAGAATAAAATATAAATTTGAGATGTGAGTGGGTCTCATAAGCCACAGCCACAGTTACAATTGGTACTTCGTGTATGTTCCAAGATCAGTTGAAAACCCTTCGACGGATATAGTCTCTCCCGTTCATGTACCACGTAAGCACTTTCCCCAAAGGAACATTATCGGCATGGCTGTCAAGCTCAATCCGAGATGATGGCAAATGAGTAGCAACGGATCGCAGGTGCGAACACCGAGACTCATGCTCGCATTCATGCATTGCCCACGCTAGATCACCAGGAACATCAGTCCGGATCGTTCTCGGCTTGCATTCCGAGACTTGGGACTGGGTATCTGCAACTGTTCTTCAGCTCGGCAATCTTCCGCTTGTCCCATCGCGGGCGTCCCTAGCCTGTTGCTGCTGCGCCGATGTGACTGAGCCCACTCATCGGGTGGTAATATCTTCCTGGGTTATTGGGGTCAAAAACCCGGCCTTCATGGCCTCTACCAGGCCTCGTCCCCTGCCTCGGCCTCTTCCAGAGCCTCGGCCTTGGGATCTACCACCGCCACGTCCTCGTCCTCTTCCACCACCGCCTCGACCACGGCCAGACACAGATGAAATATTTCTTTGGGTCGAGTGGGTTCAGCGACATCAAGTTGCTCGGCTAAGTAATTCATAGCTCCTGGAAACTCTCGCGTAGATGCGGAGTTGCTTGAATGACGGATTGGCGGTTTTGAGGTTTGGGTCTGTAATGCCGGACAGAAGCTTGCGATCTTGCGGCTCTCAGTAAAGTTTCACCAGCGGTTTCCAGATCGTGAAGGCCTTGTAAGCCTTTCACAGTAGCGCTCAAAAGTGAAGTTGCGGGACTTCCCATCAAGAAAGTAGTTTCAATGGCTCTATCCGCGAATGCCTTGGTACAGCCTGGAACGAATCACCAAGATATGAACCTTCATGGCCAAGTAAGCTGCTCGACCGTTCTGTTTCGCTGCACAACGTTGGACCCATGTCCAACCAGGTCCACCGTAGTAACCGACCGAATGATGGCCCAAACAGCCTGATTGTTTGTACGAAATGAGGTCCGCATGTCTTGTTCTTCGGACCAATTCTTCAGGTGCGATGGAGGCCAAAACTGGGTCAGCCTCATCTGCGTGTCGGTATCAAGTGCTCCTTGCAAAGTGACTTTGGATCTCGTAACATAACCAGAGGGGCACCGCAAACGCCCGCTTGACATTCAGAACATTGTCAATAGACTCCAGAAACCCGCATCCATACTCTCTCTTTTTTAATAAGAGTAGGCTGCCGAAGACCGAAGACCATGCAATGAACTACAATGGCTGGCCGCAACAAAGTGTGGTTGTTCATGTTTGGCTTGACCTACTCGTTGAGTGCCTTTATCCTGTTGTTTGTCTATGAGACATACTTTCGAAGCCTCGTGGTCTCCCAATTTTCCTCCGATTCTTTCGAGAGTCGTGGGGCGGAACACTTGACAACACCTCGGCGACGAAAAGCAACCGTGGCCTCTGGAAACTTCAGTTCTTGGTCATTTCAAAACCGTAATCGAGAACAAAAGAGACCAAACAGGGTTATTCCAGTTTCTCAAATCGAAAATGTGCATACTTGTACGCTTCACAATGATACCATTACACTTCCCATGGCTCCTGATGTCATTCTTGCCGGAGCCATGAAGAGTGGAACCAGCTATTTTTGGAACTTGCTGAGAAAGCACCCAGAGTTTATCCCCTCCAGGAAGGTATGTCAATTTTGTCGTCGCTGTGTATTGAGTTAAGATCAGGTATCTGATCCCTTTTTTCTCATATTACCTCTGCCCTCTGCCTCCAATGAACCATATTCAGTTCGAAGCACATTTCTTTGATTGGCAATTTGCAGTTCCTCCCAAAGATCTTGAAAGTCACGAATTCTGGACGAGGTTCGATGAAACTGCCAAGACGAGAGAGGAACAGATGTGCGCTGCTAGGAAACGGTACATCGACGACAACTTTGACCGTGAACAACTCTTGCGGATGAGGTACAACAGAAACAACAATCGACGAGCAAAACTGACTTTCGAAAAAACACCCAATTACATGTTCTTGCCGCAGATTCCTCGACTAGTCCACAAAATATGCCCGTGGAATCCCAAAATCGTTCTGATACTACGAAATCCCGTTGACAGAGCCTACTCTCACTTTGTCATGGACAGCGAAAAGGATGCCGTCAATCTCTCATTCGAGGAATACATCCAGCTGGAATTAGACACGATGCGACACTATGGCTTGACGAATGTGCCGAAAATACCCGTCGAAGAATGGGGAAATCTCGATCACGCCGATCACCGCCATCTTTTTCAAGTGCCTGAAACCAACATGACAAGGGACGAAGTGGATCATGCCGATTGGATGGTATATCGACAACGACATATGCGCAACTATTTGCAACGGGGAACATATAGTCTGCAATTGGAGCGGTGGAAGGAACACTTCCCACTCAATGAAAGACTCCTTGTACTTGACAACGATCGCCTTCTCAAGGAACCCCGAAAAGTCATGGGTGAGGTATTGGCTTTTCTGGAGGCTCCCAGACCAGACTTCTTCGCCAATGAATCCGTCCCAGTGGACACCTCTGAAAGCGAGAAGATGAGACACGCTAGAGTCAAGGGAATTTCCAATCTCTTGTCAATTGGTGGGTATGATCCTATGGCGAATTCGACGAGGCGGTTTTTGGAAATGTTCTACAAGCCATACAATCAGCAAATCGTGAATGTGCTGGGTGAAGAGTGGAGAGGAGTTTGGGGTTGATTTCATGCTTTCTCCTGTGCTCGTTGCGGCGCCGTACGGTACCTACAAACCTATCATAGCCGCACAGCGCAGCTGGCTAGGGGTTTACTATTCGAGACGAAGCTGATGTTCAAAGGTTTCTGAAGTCACTTGCGCGAGCTCCATGCAGATTCTAACGCGCCCCGAGAACTTTTGCAAGCACGCTAAGACGAGCTGTAACCGTACAGAACGGGACTCTTGGGTGTTATTACGGTTTGCTGGGTCTTTTCTTGCCTGCGCAGTCGAAAGCTTATTGCTAAGGGCACTGTCTACCGGAGGTGACTAAACGCGCGCTTAAAGATTGTTTAAGACTGGTATTTAATCGTGTGTTTAGTCGAAAAGCTTTAAGATCGTCAGTGTCTACCGTGTTTCGACTAACCATGCACACTAACGGTTAGTCGTGAGTTTTGTCGAAAATTTTAGACTGATCAGTGACATACGCACGTCTATGACGTGGCGCTTTAACGCTAGTTTTTAAGTCTAATCTCACAATATTCCGATCGTAGTTCACTCTGAATTCAGAAGCAAGTTCGGTTGGAATTTGCAAATCAAGCAAAAGAAACTTCCTGCGTACATTCTACGCAGCCGTATACTAGGCGTTTGGCCATTGTCAAACAATTTCGAAAATTCACTCGATTTCTATTAACAACGGTAACTCAAGGGTGTAACTCAAAACGAAGTTACTCCTTTTTCTTTCATTATCATTACTTGCGACTATTACTAACACAAAGCCGCAAGTACTGTTGTTTGTTATTTACCTTTAGGTTTACTGCC
>CAICTM010001215.1:0-33965 GCA_903772945.1 Seminavis robusta | reverse complement strand
GATGATGCTAGACTGCCCACTATCGACATGAACCAGAGTCCTTTTGACCTTCCAGACGATGACGAAGAAGGGGAGATGGGGAGACCATTCTAGAAGAGATACTCAATGGACGAACCGCCTTCAGGGAGATGCCCCAGGTAGAAACGGTCCATGACGATGATGACAACATCGCGAACCATCGAAGGACGAGCCTGAGAAAGGATCATCTAGTCGGAAGAGCCATTCATCTTCAAAAACGGCATATGAAGACTGACAATCCACCGAATCAGGACTACCTCCTGAACAGATGGTAGAAAGAACTTTCTATGCCACCCGCAGAAGATGAACCAGAGTAAGAGCCAAGATCTTGAAAGAGTAAATACACAAGGAGAAGGTTCACAACACCCGACATGATCAAGTTCAAATGCAGAGTCAACGACGAGTACGAGGAAATCGTAGCCTACAACGATATCAGTGGACTACATTGAACAAGACCAAACTTGGGATGGCGACATGGAAGTTCCGCAAGATCTTGGATACCAAGGTCCCATCAAATCATCTGATAAGGAACGATACAAGGGTTCACGGTACAAAGTACAAGTTGAATGGGAAAACGGAGAGATAAATTGGGAGCCTCTTACCACCAAAGACAAGATGGAGTACATGAGTCTGATTCAGTCACGGTCGCCATCTATGCTGAAGAACACGGTCTACTAGACACAGTTGGATGGAAACTACCAGGACTCAAGAAGATCGCAAAGACTCAAAAGCGACTCGTACGAGCGGCTAACAAGCAAAGCTTCACTCCTTCAGACCAAGCCCGTGTTCATGTACGGATTCCAAGTTCCGCGCAACCATGATCAAGCCATGGAACTAGACGCACGAATGGAGATACCAAGTGGAGAGATGCCGAGGTGGTCGAGCTTAATCAGATTGATGAGTACGAGACCTTCATCAACAAAGGAAAGGGACAAAACCCTGGAACAGATTGGAAGAAATATCGAGTGCAATGGTGACGCAGTCAACACGATGACGACACAAAGCACGACTTGTTGCTGGAGGACATCTCACTGATACACCAGTAGACTCCGTCTATTCCAGTGTGGTTTCGTTAGAGGGATTCGTATCCTCACATTCCTCGCAGAACTCAATGATTGTGAGGTATGGGCAACAGACATTGGAAACGCCTACTTGGAATCATATACGAAAGAGAAGGTATCGTTGTCGCAGGACCCGAATTTGGAGACGAGAAGGATGCACCCTCATATCAGCCGTGCCCTATACGGACTAAGTCTTCTGGGTTACGATGGCATGAACGATTTGCAGATGTTCTTCGTTCAATGGATTCTTTCCTTCAAAAGCGAAT
Organism: Seminavis robusta; assembly: GCA_903772945.1. Classification (NCBI taxonomy): domain Eukaryota; phylum Bacillariophyta; class Bacillariophyceae; order Naviculales; family Naviculaceae; genus Seminavis; species Seminavis robusta. The sequence goes on along the minus strand of CAICTM010001215.1, from coordinate 32,620 downwards.
CAGACATCTGGATGAGAGACAAAGGGAGCTACTACGAATACATCGCTGTGTATGTAGACGACCTCCTTATTGTCAGCAAAGACGCATCCAAGATCATGCGACATTGGAAGGGGAGCACAAGTTCAAACTAAAGGGAACCGGTGCCATCAGCTTCCACCCAGGATGTGATTTCTTCCGTGATGAGAACGGAGTACTGAGTTACGCACCTCGCAAATATATTGAGAAGGTACTCAGCAACTATCAACGAATCTCGGACACATGCCCAAACAGTCTCATCTCCACTCATCAAAAGAGACCACCCAGAGACTGACACAACAGAGCTACCGATATGGACACACAAAAAATATATCAGTCACTCATCGGTAGTCTACAGTGGGCAATCCCAATTGGAAGGTTCGATATCGCAACGGCCACCATGACGAGTCCAGATTTCGGGCAGCACCAAGAATGGGTCACTTAGAGCGAGTCAAGAGAATCTGCGGTACCTTTCCAAGATGCGAAACGGCATCATACGTATCCGAAAGGAGGAACCGGATTACTCAGCGATTCCCAAGAAAGAGTACGAATGGGAATACTCATGCTACCATGGTGCCAAAGAAGTTCAGCGCACAACGCACCGGTACCTCGAGGCAAAGGGTCATTCTCACCACATATGTGGATGCGAACCTCTATCACGATCTCATCAGTGGCGTCAGTTACCGGAGTCCTACACCTAGCGAACAAGACTCCCATCGACTGGTTCACAAGCTACAGTCAACAGTCGAGACCGCAACGTTCGGATCTGAGATGTTGCAGCCCGTACCGCCACTGAACAGATCATTGACCTACGGAGCACGTTCAGGTACCTAGGAGTACGGTCGACACACCGACCATGATGTTCGGAGACAACGAGACGGTAGAACACCGCCTCGATGCCACACTCAAAGATTCTCAAAAGACACAATGCGCTTCCTACCACCGTACTAGGAAGCGTTGCTGCAAGTATCTTGAGATTTCATCATATCCCTGGATCTACAACCCTGCAGATATCCTCAGAAACACTGGGACTATACATCGGTATGGCCTATGCTGAATGCACTGCTGTTTTGGTCAGGAGACACCAAGGATTGCGGTAAGAAACACTCAGAGTCGACAGTCGCCACTGAGGGGAGTGAAAGCGTTACAGTTCCTACCACGACTCAGAGTATCCTGAGTAGATTGGGTCATGTTTTATGAGTCAACACGATGAACAGAAACGCTGGCAAGAACACGTTCTCAACGAGACCAAAGGACACGGTAAATTGGAGTATTCGACAGGAGTAAAGCATCCTGCCAACGAACCGTTTCCCGCAAATACCACGTTGACTTCCGTATCAACTACCACGATTGTATTGATCTAACACGCTACAACTAGCGTTACTGACGCATCAATCAAAGCTCACAACACAGATTATGAATTCTAAGAAGCGAACTTTGCATTACCTTGCACTCGTCTTGAAAGTTGCAGTTGATCTCGTCGGGTGGTAGCTACCTCTACAAATCCTCCCTATTCAAGTAGTATTTACCCACGTTAGCAGCTCCATTCTTCCAGGGCTTAAAAGGGCTTGGTTTGGATTCCATGTAAGGCTTCAACATTCGAACGAGCCGCCAGAATGACGATGGTTCCATCCGGTAAGCACGCCTGACATAGTGTGGGCCCAGTTCATTGAAGATGTCATTCACGTATTTCCTCTTCCTTTGCTGGTGTGGCTTTCCTCCACAGCGATTGTCCTTCCTTCCTTCAAACAACTGTGGATCTGCTACGGAGAGCAGAGCGACGGCAGCTTTGGCAAAATTCTGGAAATCCTCGAGAGCATGGTTCCTTACAGCGGAAGCAACCGGTAAGAAAAGAAGCACGATGACAAGCAAGGAAAGGAAAAACATTGTCTAATGTACTGCTTTCTAGTTGTGGCTAGTAGGATTCGACATTGATGGCAATGGTGTTACATGATGACAACAATCAACCAGAGTCGGCAATGTTGGTTCTTATCGGATGTCATTGGTGTTCCATTGGCATCTGGCGCCCTGGTGGGAGTCGGATTCTCCGATTTCACCACTGACTAGTTGGCGAAGCAATTCGGATTCCCAAATTGGGGCCTCATGGAAATGGCCTCCGAATGACCGATTCACCGATTCCAGAAAAGTTGTTGGGACTGGACCTAAGGAGAACAGCGATGGACAAGGTCTTTTAATCTTGATGAAGGAAGAGAATGTCGTTCACCACCATGTCGTTACTACTCGTGTACTAGAGTCTACGAAGCATGGTAGCATGGTCCTTTTCGTCTTCACGATTGTGCTGATGAGAGAAAGGCCTGCCAAAGCAATTGATTCGATTCGATTGATGATTCGATTCAAATTGTTTGGAGTTCGTCTTTGAACGTTCGGCGTTTTTTCCACCCAAGCTATTACCAGTAGTAGCGGTAGATCTAATGGAAAAGTGAGTCCGAAAATCGGTTCGTCCTTCCTTCGTTCCGGTCCGGTTCCACGACGTGGATTTCGATATGTAACCGTATCTGGTACCAGTACCGGTACCGACGGGAGACATGTACACCACGGCTTCCTTGCGGTGCGGCATCCATAGCGCTGACACTTAGAAGGCAAGGAAAGCAGTGTCGACGTACAAAAGGTGTGAAAATGTCAATGATGCACTATGCGATCACGGAACTCTGTTCAGCAGGGGCAAGCTGGAGTTATTCTCCACAACAGTCTGTTCGAGTTCCATTGCACTCCAGATCCAATTGTGCACGCAACGGTCCTGATTCGGGACGCAGGTGAAATTGGCATCTGATTTTTCATACCATGCTGCCAAGGCACGGTGCAGCTCAAATCATCATCATCCAGGGACGTGAAGTTGTCGACCAGGTACCGTAGGTTTCGTTAGTTGTGAATGGATTGGGTGTTCTGTACAGTAGAATGGGACCGTCTCCTAGAAAGTCATTGTCCAAGAAGCATACATGCTCCAGATGCACTTGACCCTTCATTGCCAGGGTTCCCTACCAAAGGGCTGCATCATGATGAGAATGCGTTAGCGAAACAAAGTTGGTTCGAACTGGCAAGTCTGTGCTGTTGTACGACAGCACTTGCCTTCTTGTGAAGACCCCAAGTTCAACGTTGAAGCAGATACCGTTGGAACTGCTGTGTATTGAGATAGTGGATCGTCCTCTGGGGCGATCGGAGGGCTTTCTTCTGTGGCTGTTCTTCCAAATTCTGGGCAGACACGCGATCGCAATCTGCTGTTGTCACGTGCGTCCTCACCAAGCAACACGCAGCTTTCAAACGTGGTATGGTCCAGAAGATTTTCCTCGAGATCCCCAAAGCATATCTTGGAGTCTTCAGTTTCATAAGCGTAGGTCGTCACTGTTTGATCGATGTTTCAGCCTTGCAAACTCACAGTCATTTCATGTTCACAAGGGTAAAGATCTCTAGCACTGAAGAATAAGTGAGGGTTGGGCTGCCCCGTGGATCCTAACGGGAGGCAGAGAACTCCTCCACGCAGCCATTTATGTTTCCTGAATAGGACCGCCTTCCTCCTGGAAAGACGCATGTTGGAAACAATGTGCGGCCGACGCAGAGGTACTAGTATTAGTAACTGGCTCGGTGGCTGCCAGAAGGTCGATAATTGTTCAGCTTCATTTTCATCAGTACTCTGCCATGGAGGCTTGTCTCTGTGAAATATTTAGCACTCTCACGTTTGGCTGCTTCTGATAAACACTGGAACGAGATATCTCGCCAAGAAGCTGCGTTACTGCACATCACTGTTCGCGAAGCCTGCGTTGTGCGAAGCAAACCTTGTTTCCTTGATTTTTTTGACGTGGTGCGATGCCATACCGGTACGTGCACGCCTCGTAATAGTAGGAAGGATACAGCGGCCTGATAGCTTTGAAGAGCAGTGCGCGCTGGTGCGAGGAATCTGGGGAAAGAGGATTCTTAAGAATCTGGTCATCCAAAATGCTGATTCTTGAGAATCAGTTTCTTTATTTTTCCTCAGTTTCTTTCTTTTTCCTCTGTGCTACCTGCCCGTTTGGTATGGTACCGGTACAGCTTCGGCATGGTGCCAACACACTTGTGGGTTGATTGACTGTCCATGCAATGGCTATGGTTACAGTAATAGTGATGCAAAGGCCACCAAAACAACCACTCGTCTACTCAATTAAAAACTAGCTCTCTCTTTCGTCAGTACGGCATGTCTCCCATGACCTCGAAATGGCGCCATGCACAAGGTACCGGTACTACATGGAGTAGCTAGTACTAGCAGCAAGAAGCTAAGATGGTAACTCCACCAATAGCACCATTGAGGGAGACACATGCATGGTGGCTGGTTCGAATCTACTTGGGAGTCCTATGGATACAGTCAGAAAGCAGCTAGAATGTGCTGCATTCTCAAGAACTGCAAGTCCACCAAAGCCTAGACACCTTGCACTGGCTAGCTCTTGCCACTGCAGTGGTTGCTGTCAGCATCCATTGAATCAGCAGCAGTAAGAATCTCTATTTACATGTTAGGTACACTTGGTGTTGTGTATCATTTCCAAGATTCCACTATGCAGATTCTTGAGAATCAGCATTTTGAATGCTGATTCTTAAGAATCATCTAGCTGATTCTTAAGAATCTGATTTTGAAAAAACTGATTCTTAAGAATCCTTTGCTGATTCTTAAGAATCATCAATTTCCAAGAATCAGCAAAATTCTGATTCTTAAGAATAGGCTGATTCTTAAGAATCCTTGTCTACCCTGTATTTGATTCTTAAGAATCATAATTTTCCCAAGATTTTTTCCTGATTCTTAAGAATAATCTGATTCTTAAGACTCCTTGTAACAGCGCCCCTCTGTTGCTACTAAGCTCAATGCTTCTGTTGCTTCCGATCGAGAGTTTTTTTTCGTGCCACCCAAGACTGGATAAAGCTTGGAACGAAACAATCTTAAATCCTTGGGAAGTCCGGTACTCGAGTACTGTATGACTCGGAACAGAGAAGAGTCATTTGGATCTCGGATCATTAAATCCTAAAATAGATTACTATTAATACTACTCAGTAGCTACTAGTAGGTCTTTGGATCTTTGGATGGTTATCGAGTACAGTATGATACTGTACGAGACTCAGTGTATTATTAATATAGGAAAAATAGATTTGTTCCAGCTTGATCAAAGAAGACTGTGTCTTATGGACACATGTTTTACAGGGTTCGTTGGCCAGTCACAATCACCCGCGCTGCTTGAAAAAGTTTTGCAGGGTGTTGTTGGTTGTTGGCTGTTGGCTGGTGACTGATGGCTGTTCGGTGGACCGGAGAACACAGGAGAAACCCCGAGAGTGCATGCAACGTTGCAGGGAGCCTCAAAACTGAGACTGCGGTCCCAGAATGTTACTACTGTAGCCAGAGGCACGTCCGCACAGAGCCGCACAGTTGAAGGAGGTAGCAGTTGTAGTGGATTGTTGTTGGCCTGCCATCGCTTTATTTGCTAAACCATGAAGACTTTCTCACCAGTGAAAGTGGAGGGCAAGGTGGGATCCCTGACACTCCATCAACAGGCGGTTGTATTCAAATCGAAAGCCTTGCAGATGGAGACATCGTATCCCTGGACGTCCATCAAGAAACACATGATCAAATCAGTTGGTGAGGAAAAGCACATGCTGAAGATATTGCTGTTGGATGAGAGCTCTGTGGTTATGCATGTCCGCACCAGAGAGCGACTGGAAGAGATCAAGGCTGAAATTGCCAATGTCAGAAAAAGAACGAGCCTGAATGGGACAAGTCCTGGTCAAGTAGCTGCTGATGCTTCTACTACAGCGCCCCAAAATGAGCCGGCATCATCAGCACAAGAACGTGGCAGCACCCCTACCAAAAAAAGCTTTGAGCAACAACATCCTCTGCAGCCAACCATTCAAAAAAACAAGTCCAAACCGCTGTACCCACCACCGCAACTAGCAAGCCGCCCCGATTTTGAGACTCCAGAAATTAGACAATTGCAGCAATTTGCCCCTACCAGTACATCACTCAAAACACCACCTCAAGACAAGAAACGAGAACAAACGAATGCAAAGGCTGTAAAATCGATTCCTGGCGCACACAGAGTGTCCCATTCTGCCATGAATCAAGATCAGACCAGCAATCATTCCAAGGGACCCACAGCTGGCAGCAGTTCCACCCTGATTTTGGACTCTGAGGGCGAAGCGAGCGACGAATTCAGTAGTGCTATTCCTACTAGTAGGGAGAGACAGCAGCAAGGCACAAGTCCTCCCAACAGAGCACGGAGGAACTTGGCCGATACAAACAACCTCCCCGTGAACTCTGCTAGGAGGACACAAAGTATGGGTCATGGTCACTCAGTGCCCGCAACTTCGAGGCTAAGAGCTTCGACCGGACGGCTGATGAGCGACTACAGCGCACCCAGCAACAATGGGAGGAGAACGTCGCGTTCGCCGAACCGCGGAAGAGCCAAGCGAGTCACATCGGTCGGAGATTCTCCACCGAGACTGGGTCGCCACTCGTCGTCAGCGATGGAGCGTGCAAAAGGTCCCATGCAACGGCAACGATCAAGTCCCACCCGAACCAGGCGCGGTGTTCGAACAGTTTCCTCCGGATCAGCCATGAAGGACCAATCAGACCGGTCGTCCGGTCAATCATCATCGATTCGCAGGAACGCCAGCTGCACAAACTTTGATGATGATTCGATGGAAAACGACGATTCAGACTTTATGAACTCGGTTTTGCAAGAACGACAAGACGCTGTGCTACATCCAACAGCCCGAAGGACCCAATCCGTTGCCGTTGCACCATCATCAACGGCTCGATTGAATAGAGCTGAAACGGCTCCGGTGCCACAATCGGCAAAGCCGCAACCTCAACGTGATGGGGCCCAACGATCGACATCAAGGCAGCCTTCATCATCATCATCATCGACAACGACTCCATCTCGCGCCAGAAACAATGGCAGCAATGAGGCTGGTGTCACTACTACTACAGAATCAACCGTTGCACCACAACAAGAGGGCATGACATTGACAGAGGTGTTGGCTTCATCAGAAACGTTTGCATTCGTGAATCAGCCAGATCCAATTCCCTTTCAGGCTGATCCCTTTTATTCTGGCATTCCTGGCGCTGTGTGTGTTGGCGGAGATTCTGCTGGTGCTGATGACGAAGCAATCGAAGACAGCGTTCATGAGGGAGATTCGCAGGCAGTGGGCAGGCCTCTGTCGGAAGTGGAAAGAACTGAAACAGGTGACGTTCTAATCGAAGCTCACTTGGTGGAAGAAAGGAGCGTCGACTCCAGTGTTCACAACGACAATAATGCCGTGGATGTGGAAGCGAGCCTTATGTTCAACGATGTTGTGGAAGCGAGTCCCATGAAAGAACCGAAAGAGATCGGGTGCAGAGATGTTTGGAAGAGTCGAAAAGTTCTTCAATGCATTATACCTGTACTGCTGTTGTTTCTGTTGGTTGCCGTTATTGCCAGCGTGATCCTGGCTGTGACACTACCATCGGACGGTGACACAAACCAAAACAACAAGACTGATGGACAGGATCCAGTGGTTCAAGACACCCCGCCCCCAACAACTTTCGTGCCTACTTCCACGACCCCGGTGCCTGCTTCCGCACCAACAATGCCAGTCGAGGTCGAACCCTTCCTCGTCAATGCATATGATGGCAAACTTCCCGAGTACACCTTGGTGGCCTTGGAAGATCGGCAATCACCACAATCAAGGGCGCAGCAGTACCTTGCGAGTAACCGCAGAATAGAGTCGACATCAGCCAGTGGGATCCGAAAGGAATTTGGTCTTGCGTCATTTTTCTACGCAACCAATGGTGACACTTCGTGGACCAACAATGACTTCTGGCTAAAACGAACTGTCAATCCCTGCAACTGGTATCAGGCTGCGACTCCTTGTCCTGGTGGCAAAGGTGCAATCGGCACTTTGAGTCTTCCAAGCAACAACCTAGAAGGCACAGTGCCACCAGAGTTATTCTACTCCATGTCATCTCTCAGGGAAGTTGATTTGTCAGACAATGCAGCCATCACGGGTCCCCTGCCAAGTGATATTGGTGCCCTGACCATTCTGGAATATCTAAACATTTCCCAAAGCTCCATATCTGGTGCAATTCCAACAGAGACAGGAATGTTGACCAAGTTGCGCAGCCTTGATTTGAGTTCCACGTTGTTGACTGGAACTCTTCCCACCGAGTTGGGATTGCTCACTAGCCTCACACTTTTGTCTGTTGGCAACAATGGCGGCTTAATTGGCAGAATCCCACGACAACTTGAAAACTTGCAAAACCTTCTATATGTTGACTTGTCATCTACAGGCCTTTCTGGCCCCCAAAACCCTTTTTGCAATATGCTCCAGCAAGGATTGCAGCTGAAATACGACAACAGCGGGATTGCTGCTTGTCCGGGCTAATGTGGTAACAGGCAACGAATCTTTGATACTCTTGACCAGCGACTTGGAGTAGGCACTGGGGGCAAGGAATTGCGGCTTTGCCATGCTGTTCACAAGGGGGTCTTTGACAAGTTTACCACTGACAAGGTAAAGCCAACCACAGGTGTGTCATTTCCACTTGAAACTGGCAGAAGGGCTTGTTGCGTAGCATCTGAATACTGCGAAAGTTAGTTGAAGAAGGAAGGGTCAAGGCCACACCTCTAGGTACCAAGTTGTGTCGGTCGAGTGGGCAACTTAAAAAGTTTGTCATATCAACGTTTCGAAATGGAAACCGCATCCCCGAAGATTGTCTCCCTTTCACGGTTGCAAAATATTGATAACACAAGGCTAGTAGTGCGACAATACCATTGTGCATTGACTAGTCTAAGGATCTAAGAGATGTAAAGTTTGTATTTCCAAATAAGTGAGCAGTTATTGATTATTTCTAGAATAAGCCTGCTAATTGTAAAGCTGTAAAGCTGAATTGTAAGCTGTATCCCGTCGCACTCCCTTACAGCTGAAATGAAGCTGTAGCAAGAAACATAGGAGAGAGTCCCAGCAAAGTGCTGAGGTAAATTACCATCCCATGAGGAGCTCCGAATGACAGCAAACTGTGGAGCCGGAAGACCCTTGTGAAAATGTCGGCCCGTTTGTTCCAGAGTCGGAATATACTTAGCCACGATGCCCTTCGACTCCCCGATATTGGACCTGAAGAAGTGGTACTTCAATGCCAAATACTTGTTGCGCGCAGACATTTTGGGAACATTCACAAGAGACAGGCAACCTTGGTGTCTTCGAACACTGTAGAGCGCACGAGACTATCAGTAATTACCGGCATATTCAGTTTGCTACCAATTTCTTTGAGCAAAGCTCGCATAGGAAGCAGCTCCCTCATTGACATGCTGAAGGCAACATACTCAGCAGCAGTGAGCTCAAAGTAATATCAGTCTGTAGCTTGCTCGACCAGATAATAGGGCACCCAAACAGAGTCAGGACAAATCCAGTGCGAGACTTGACGGACACAGGATCCTGTTCATCCTCATATCCATACAATCCGGCGAAGTCAGCATCGACCCAACAGTCAAGTCCCTGATCAAGTTAGGGCTAAAACAAATGCCTTTGTCACTTGTGCCAATCAGATACCGAATAATACGTTTAATTGCTTGAGCATGGAATGCCTGGGATTGTGACTGAATCTGCCACCTGGTGCACACTAAATGTGATGTCTGGCGAGTGTTCGACGCAATATAAAAAAGCATCCCAACTGCAGCTGGATACTCCACTCTTCTTCAAATGGGGCCCCCAGTTTGTCAGCTCCGAGAGGATCGGTGGCGGCAGGAGAAAGCTTCTTGCTAGCGTCAGAAATACCAGTATATTCGATGACTTTATTGATGAGCCCTTTTTGAGTAAGCTCAAACTTGTCTCCCTGTCTTTCAAAAATTAATGCCGAGGAATCCAAAGATGTCACCTTTTCTTCCATGGTGAGGTCATATCCAAGTTTCTGGAGCTGCCCAACATAGGACTCAATCAGATCATTGTCTGGACTGAGCCAGATTTGGTCATCACAAATAATTAATACCATGAGTTGATGCTCCTTATGAATAAACAAACATGGGTCTGCTGCCGAGGTTTCGAAACCAAGTTGGATCATCCCCGCGACATAGATGCTCATAAAAAATTTAGGTGAATCGGTCTGCCCATATATGGATTGTCAAGTTTCAAAACACAGTCCTGTCCTTCATAGCCTTGGGTCGATAGTACTGAGGCAATTCCATGTTAGTGGCTGGTCGACAGGCTGAGGGCTTTGACAGAAAGCAAGAGTAAAATCAACTTGTCTCGATTCCCATCCATGGCAGCTGCAAGAAGAAGACCGGCTCTAACGGTGGGCAACCAACAAGTGGAGAGTAGCGACGCCTTCATAGGGACTGAAGGTCTCCTCTGCACGCACCATCTAGATTTGAACTTATTTAATTGCCGTCTGGTAACCTCTTAATTCGTTGCACCCATGTTCCAGGAACCGCCTTTAGGTGTTGAGGGCATAGAAAGAACGTTGTACGATGTGCCAAGTCCCTTTGCCTTCAAGGCTGGCAATTCTTTGTCCATTGCTGCCAGAAATGGTCTGCATGTGGTCCCATCAGAGATTCCTCAGAGAGGGGAGATCAGGGTCTTTGGAAATTTTGGCCTTGAGAGCCAGTGGCTTTGAAGAATGCCAGGATGAAATGATCCTGGGTGTTGGTCAAAGGTGAATAACCATTCACCTGAGATTGCATCATGTGCCCAGAAATTGGAGTAACCCCAAAGGTCAAAGCTAAAACACAACATCAACAGGGATGAAGGAACGGCATATGTCTTCAACTTGGGTCCATGTTCAGAGTCTCAGGCTTCTTGCTGTGGGCTGTTCTACTGGGATTACGACGAGGGGCAGAGATTGGCTCGATGTGGACATCAGTGGTGGGAGTGCTGATGATGGGAGGCTCCCTGTCCCAAGAAGAGGGTAAATTTTGAGTCTGAAGTGGTGGCAGACGATCTGGAATCTCCCTGTGTGAAACCTGGGGCTGTGCTGGAGACGGAGCTTGAAAATGAAGATCATCCCTTTTATCTTTGCTCTTGTCATCCTGCCATAATTTTCTCCCATGTCGAAGCTTCTGAAGATGAGATCGGTGCTGGTTGATGGCCTTTTCCTCTGGAGTAAGCCACTCGTCTGCTAATGGAGGTGTGGAGTGTCCTCATCAAATAGAGTCTCGAAGCGTTGGAAGATGCACATGTTGGTCCACTCTAGAGGTGGTTGATCTTCTGAAGAGTAAACTGTTCTCAAACCAATCATCATAGACAAGTATGGTTACTTGAGGGGAAAGGTATCCGGTTTAGCTAAGGTTGCGGATCAGGACCAACATTTTCTGAATGGAAAGGTGAGGTGCAACATATTGTCCTCTCCTGGACCTGGGCTGCCATTTTGGAATCTTCCCTCCTTCACTGGTAAGCGGAGGTTCCAAAACATATGGCAGGGCATCCCCATGGATGGGCATTCTGATGATTGACCATCATTGACAGTTCTGGAAAATATTCTCAATGGAGCAATCCAGTGACTGAATTCGGATTGTGGTTGTAAAAGTGAGCTGCAGAGAGACTCCAAGGCCAAAGGATTCATCATCAACTTCTGGCCATAGAAGTGCAGCATGGATTATCATTGTTCTAGCTTTGTTTACTACAATTCTAATGGCGTCCCTCAGAATACCCCATTCTGCCATTTGCACCGGTCGCAGAATATTTAGATTGATTGATGTGGTCCCTAAGATGTTGGACATATGCTTGGCTTTTGTAGATGCCATTGTCAGTGTGATATGATTGAACCACAACCCCATGTTCGAGACACCATCGCTCGTATGCTTCCTTGGCCATGATAGAATCAGAAGCATTTAATGTAACTTGGTGGTGGCAAAGATGACAGCCGTGCAGCATCACAAATATTGAGGTTCCACAGAAATTTATTGGCCTATCTTGTTTCTCTTCTCGGCAGTATGTAACAATCTGCCCTTGACTCTTGACTCAATTGATCACTAAAGGTTGTCATACCCGGCTCCAATTTTCTTTCTTGAGCGCTCCCTGTTTGTCTGGAGCTTCTTGGTGACAGTGTGTGATCATGTTGCCTGACTTTTTTTCCAAATTGACAAGCGCACATTTAGATGCTCCCCGACCTTTAGCTTCTAAGCAAGCCGAGACCCTTCTTGTCTAAGAAACCACCCAACACCAAGAATTGGACATGGAGAAGGACAGATGTCCCAACTTGGTATGCCATTGGAACCAGATTTTGTTCAAAAATAGAAAGGTTTTGTTGTTGGTATGTAGAACAGAAGTCATTGCTTGTAGAGAAGAGAGTGCCTTTCCCTTTGGGAACAGAGTAAGTCGTGGTAGAAAAACTGGAGTCAAACTTCATCTTGTACATTTTCTTTCCTCCCGTATGCCATTCAGACATGGTCAGTGTAGACTCTGTAAATGATCGCTGAGTTTGCATGTTTTTGGGTCAAGTCCTTGATGGGACAAGAAAGCTTGAGGGCTTGGAGTCTGTTTGGAAGATCAGGATGAATAAGAACCTGCCGCTCCCGAAATGACAACAACATTTGCTTGCTCATCAAAGTCTCCCAATCAGTAGTATGCCGATGTACTCAATGCTCAGACCTCCAGCGATACCTCCTAGGGATAATTGGTTCGGAAAGCTTTCTGATAGAATTTGGGTCAACATCACTGAACAGTATTGGTGCAATAATAGGAACATCCACTATAACAAAAGCACTGAAGACATATGGGCAATAAGAGGTGACTTGGGCAAAGGATTCATTTAGAAGAATTGGATGCGTTGTTTGGAGAGCCAGCATGTGTGGTGCCTGAGACTGTGTGTCTTCAGTTCTCCCTCCTTGATCGATAGCTTCGAAGCTGTTTTCTAAGAGCAAGATCACTGGAGAGCTGGAAATGATTTGTGCCCCAGCGACTGAGTTCCCAATGACTGCAAGGGGCCCTCACTGTATCTCGACAGGGTTCTGTTGGCCCGACATTTGCGAGCTCACTTATTTGGAAATACAAACTTTACATCTCTTAGATCGTTAGATTAATCAATGCACAATGGTATTGTCGCACAGTTGCTGGAACAGGCAAACGGTGGAGTTTCAGAGCTCCGTGTCGTTTACCGGGATTTTTGTGTTTCTCTTCACAGTAGCACTGTATCACTCGAATCAACCTATCTCACTCAATTCTTGGAGTTAGAAGCTTGCACTGATACTCAGAGATGCGGCTAGATGTCCTCTATCAATTAATGTATGACCTCTTGCTTGCAACTCCTGTGTCAGGATCTATCTTGATCCCCGTTCGAAGACTTCTGCTCGTTGTGATGAGATGGATCGAAATCTCGCGCGATGACGTAATCGGCTTCAACTCGATGAATAACAGCCGGATTTCCTTGCTTCCGCATTGAGACCTGTTCAGTTCAACGTGCTTGATCTGCTGATACTCTTGGTTTCCGTGTACTCCGGCCGGAAGTCACTTGTACAGTATGTATCGGCGACAATGGGAATTCTTCCCGCGCACGCACCTCCTTCCTGTTAGAGCTGTTTCGATGCTCTTATAGTGTAGCTAGAGCCTGATTCTGCGCACCTCTTCTCTGTTACAGTAGTTAACTCAATGCTTCAATACACTTTGACTTGATATCAACTTGACTTACTGTCTCGAGACGGTTGACTTCGAACTCGAGAAGGCCTTTTGCTTTTCAGTGTTGTTTGCTAGTAATACTGCAGCTTATTGGGGAGTAATTTGGTTTTAGATTAAGCTGAAAAGCAAAAGTGAGGATTTTCTGGTGGTGCTCAGCAATTCTTGTGATTGAATTGGATATAAGGACCCTCCTAACACTTTAGACCTAAAACTCCCTTGGTTCCTTGCATCATGAATATGCATGCAAACCGGACTAGATGTTTAATACACGAGTCAATAGTAAAGAGGTGTCAGGTATATTTCCTCCAACACAGATGCGATCCAGAATATCGCTCCTCCTACGAATAGGAAGGAACTCCGTAGATTCCTCATTGGACTAGTGAACTACTATCGAGACATGTGGATCAGACGATCACATGTACTAGCACCACTCGCTACACTTACTTCCAAAACCAAGAGGTGGAAATGGGAAGCTGAAAACGGCAAGACCTTTCGTCAGATGAAGAAAATCATCAGCAAAGAAACCTTGCTCGCTTACCCCGACTTTAACGATACATTCGTTATCCACATGGATGCCAGTGATACGCAACTGGGTGCAGTGATTTCCCAGAAGGGAAAGCCTATCGCGTTCTACAGCAGGAAACTCAATACCGCTCAAACACGCTACGCGGTAACTGAGAAGGAACTTTTCAGTATCGTTAAGAGTCTCAAGGAGTTCCGTAACATTCTTCTTGGGCAGAAGATTGTAGTACATATGGACCACAAGAATCTCACCTGCAAGATTGTAGAACATACGAACCACAAGAATCTCACCTGCAAGAATTTCAATACCGATCGCGTTATGCGATGGCGCCTTATTCTGGAAGAATACGGCCCTGAACTTCGGTACATCAAGGGCAAACACAACATTGTCGCTGATGCGTTGTCGAGACTTAACATCTCGAACAACGATGGTTCTTCAGAACAGATGGAAGCCAGCGAGATTGCTGAGCTCATGGCTGCAGACGAAGAGGACTTCCCTAGTGACTTCCCTCTCTCGTTCCCTGAGATCGAACATCACCAGAAGGACGATAGACTAACGATATCAAGAAACTCCTCAGGGACAAGCCAAACAACTACAAGAAACAATCTTTTCCCAGAGGGGACAAGTCCTATGAACTAGTAGTCAAGGACGACAAGATTGTCGTACCTAAGACCATGCAGAAGAAACTGGTCGAATAGTATCATGGTGTACTGATGCATCCTGGCGAGACTCGCACGGAACTTACCATCAGTCAACACTACACCTGGAAAGGGTTGCGCAAGACTGTGCAGTCCGTATGTCAGCGTTGCCAAAGCTGCCAACTAAACAAACCCAAGATGCGTAAGCTGGGACTGCTTCCTCCAAAAGACTTGTGAGGAGATCCCTTGGGAAAGACTATGTATTGACCTGATAGGTCCATACAACGTCGGGGATCCTAAGAAAAAGAATTCCTGTACACTTCATTGCCTAACAATGATTGATCCCGTAACCGGATGGTTCGAGATTGCTGAGATCTGCTCTAAAGCAGCAGACGAAGTAGCCATCGTTCTAGAACAGACATGGCTTACTCGGTATCCATGGCCTGCTGAGGTTATCATGGATAGAGGATGTGAGTTCTGCGCAGAGGTCGAGAAGACTCTCCGGGATGAATATGGACTTCGTCACAAGCAAGTTCATCACCACACGTAACCCTCAAGCCAACTCGATGGTCGAGCGTGCTCATCAGATCATTCGTAACTTGATAGCTGTTCAGAATATCAAGTGTCAAGATGACCTCGTGAATGGATCCTGGGATGGAGTCCTCACGGCGGTTCGGTTTGCAATGAATGCCACGATTCATACCACCTTGCGTGCAACGCCCGCACAGCTCGTGTTCAATCGTGATGCGATTCACAACGTCTGTTTCAAAGCAAACTGGAAATACATCAAGGAATGTCGCCAACGACTTATCCAACAAAACAATGATAGGGAAAACGTGACGCGTGTCCCTCATCAATACAATGTCAACAATACTGTGATGATTCAACAGTATCAGCACCGCAAGTACGGTCAGCCAAAGTACAAAGGTCCTTACAAGGTAGACCGAGTCAATGACAATGGCACTGTACGGCTCCAACATGCTACCGCTAATGGCTGCACAGTCTACCAGACTTGGAACATAAGGTATTTACACCCATACAAGGCCTGATCCCCTTGTAGGATTGCCATCGTGCGACGCACATGTCTACATCCAATCTCCGGAGAGTGCCCCGCACTTTAATTCATATGTTCTCCTTGTACGACTGATGTCGTGCCTTCTATGACCCTTGTCAGGGGGCGAATGCAATACACGGCTCTTAGCCTTATTCGCGACTCGATCCTTGATAGGGTTTGAGTTTGACTCATGACGTAGTCCTTCGCGAATAGTCATCGAGACAGGGTTCTCATGACTGCTAGTCATACTAGGTTGTCGATGAAACATCACTCTAGATATTTAGCCTGCGTGGAAAGCTTCCACGCTACTAGACAGCAACTAGCTGAAGTTTTTCACGCGTTCCAGAAATGGACCGTGGAGTACGTAGAGATATTACCATAACCTACGATATCACACTTCGAGGCCTCCCGCGGGAGACCAACTTCAATGAGCTTCACAACCATCTCTCTCAGGATTAGTTTTGGTAGCTTTCTAATCTCTCTCATAACTTTCATTCTCTCAAACTCAAAACACTCAAAAGATCTTGACACTAGCTTTTGGCGTAGTGCAGTATTTCCTCGCGTCAGCAGATTAACTAGTCGCAGTTACGCACTGCCACATCTCCATCAAGATGGCCGACGAACCAGCCAGGCTCGAGCATGTCCTATGCAACCGATGCGGCGAAGACGCTCTCAACACCGAGTATCTTGCATCTCCCATGTGTATCGCATTGGCTGAACAAGGAATTGATGGATGGATAAATCTCCTACTCCTCACCAAAGATGAAGCTATGCATCTCCAAGCTTCCAATGATACCAACGGCGCTCCACAAGAACCAGTACCTCTCACCAAGAAGAAGCTACTGCTCGAAGCGATACAGATGTATCACCATTGGTTGTTCAAGAGGAAGGCACCAGTACGCATCATTTCGCTAACGGCCACCGCCCTCGATGCTTTCAGAGTTGGACTCTTCCAGCCACACGGCGAAATTATCCCATGGTAGCAAATGAGACGTATAGCGATGCTACGATGACCGATGGGGAGCGTGCAATCACACTATAGGACAAGAACAACAAGCCTGTCTGGTCGGAGTTCAGAGAGTTTCGCGACGAATCCTCTTTCATCAAATGGAAGAAGAACTTCCTCAACATGCGCAAGTCTCAAGGTCTCTCCCACCTCATTGATTCTGACTTCACGGTCACCAACGTCGAACTCGACGAGAAACAACGAGAGTGGATGTACAAGACCTTCGAGGACATCTTCCAAGAGGCACAGGCAAAATCTGTCGTTCTTGCCAACGAAACTGACAAGAACACTTGTGCGATCTGGAAGGCAATCGATGGATATTACTCCAAGTCCATGGTCGCAACCCTACGCTCGGACAAGATTTCATCTTATCTTACCTCCACGGATCTCACAGATGGTGGATGGAGAGGATCCCAAGCAGGTTTCATCTCCAATTTCCTCGAGCAATTTCGGCAGTACAATGAGACCAGTGACGAGCCGTACACTGACGCACAGGGAGCACGTTTCTCGGACCGCTCAATCTCCAAGGCACCAAATCTCGCTCCCGTACGACGTCTCGCTCTGCAGACCAAGAAAGCCGCAGGAGACACCTCCAAGTACTCGCTTGAAGAATACCGAGCAGCCCTTCTCGAGCAAGCACAACTGCATGACAGTGCAAATCATGCAACGTCTGCACGCTCCTGAAGCAATGCTCGCCACCGCACCTACCAGAACGAAAATATCTTTGACGATGGTACCGCGGAAACCTGTGACAATGCCTATGAGGCATTCGTCCACGACATGGATACACCAGTGGAGGTCCTATTGCAAGCTCATCAGACAGACACTTGTGGTCCGCGAAAGGCCATGATGAACGCAACCACATGGCGGTCGCTATCCAAGTCGGATCAAGAGGCATGGGATAATATCTCGGAGCCGGGAAAGAAGAGCATCCTTGACTACACGGCTGACTTAGCTGTTCGACGTAGTCAGCACAACTCTGGGCAATCGCGCCCATCCCGCTCAGTCAACTCCCATGACTTCCTCGACTTGGGCAACACCACGCCACGAGCAAGCAATCTGGAAGTGTCCTCACACCAAACCAAGTACAATACGATGGACACTGACCTATTACAGCCCGCGTGCAACAAGACGCATTCAACGCCACCATCCTTTGCTGGTGACATCGCGTCAGTCCTATCACAGCCGTCCAATACGGCTACACGCGAAGTACGAGTTCACGAGGTTGATCGCTCATCCTACGAGTCCTATTCCCACGAACTGTTCAGCAAACCAGAGATTGACCCTGATTGGCAGCCCTTCATATATCTCTCTGATGGATCCGAGGGCAATCAAACACCACCCATTCGTGAGACAATGACAATGCCGGTGGATCTCCTCGACGTGCCCAACGAAGTGGACCCTTCGATGCCTGCACTCGATGACGGGGAAACAATCTTCTCACCTACCGCTCAGGATTTCTCACAGTTCGCTTACGGTACTTCCCAATATGAGGCCAACGATACGAGACTCCAACAGCAAATCCAAGAGGATAACACGGGATACCACACCTTCGAACCACAGGTTCTATGCGATGAGCCATTTGACTACTGGACACGTTGGGAAGCACAGCTGGACTCGCCGACACCACCTGTGACTGGCGCACGCATGGCACCACCGTACCATCAGGTTCAGCAACCTGACGACACACTCTTGCTTCGTCAGTGTCAGGCTGCCGCAGAGGATGACCAGCAGCTCATGGACAGCCTTCCCGTGGAAGAAGAACCCGCTGTGGAGGCACCCATTGTGGAGGCACCTCCTGATGATCCAGAGTCTCTAGCGTTCAACATTTCCCAACTCCAGCTCGATCCTTCCTCTGATGTTGTCCAAGCATTGGGCCAAGCACCAAGATGCCTATTTGCACCGGGTCGGCTCCAAGGAGACCACCAAGACCGGGCAGCTTTGGGTCACCAATCTGGCTTCTGTTCTGATCCAGCAGTGGTGGAATCTCTGGGAAGACCGCAATGCCGCCAGGCACGGCCGGGATCAGGAACAGAAATGGCGCAAGAAACACGAACAGCTCCAACGAGAGGTTGAGCTCCTGTATGAAAAAGCGGACCTGCTCCCAGAGCATCTCCTTGATACCATCTTCAAGCGACCCCTGGAGGAACAGATGGCCAAAGGGCCGGGGGATATCAAGGCATGGCTGGCCAATTGGCTTGCAGTTGTTGACAAAGCAATGAGGGACGAGCATGCACGCGAGCAGCCTTCCCAATCAGGGTAACTATGCACTGAGGAGGAATTCCCATAGCAATAGCGGGCGATTTAGCCTAGCCTAGATAGTTAGTCGTACAGCACCCTCCGGAGGTTTGTTCAATTTCTCCGGTGGCGGGCTTACACTAGGCCCATCCTAAGTGGGCGCCCTCGTGTGCCTGAGGTATATGGGTTCGTCACGGCACCGTTCAGCGGATCGTCTGACGAGGTGTAGCCTTTAAAATAAAATTTTGTTCTTTTTTTCCCCCTTCCTCTGATGTTGGAGCCGATGTTGACACAGACCTCAGTTTCGCGACGCCAAACGAGGCTGACTTCCCGGAAGACCCCTCCATGCGCCACATCAAGAGCACACATGGAATCCACAAGGCTGTCAACCAGCGCCAAGTGCTCAAACGAACCCCTGCTGCACTCTCACCCGCGGCAATGACGACGACCACTGCCACATCTGCCCCCGAAGCACCAACGATAACCAGTCTCCGATGGGACTCCAGACTCTTCTGGATTCGTTGCTGTCGCCTCTTCCAAACCCCGAGGACGAAAGGGCAGGAACAAGAAGAAACAATCAACGACGCCCCCAGGCACTATTGGATCTATCTGCAACCTCATGTCACCATCTGGTTACGGACAGGATCTGCTCTCATCCAGCTCATCCGAATCGAGGAGCTCTGACACCTCCTACCGCCCATCCGATGCATCCCATCAGTCCCGCACTGGAAATGCATCCAACTCCTTCCCTGCTCTTCAAGACTCTGATGACGAGCAGGATTTTCATCAGGCCGGAACACTCTAAGCCATCGTGGTCCACATGCCTCTTCACAACCGGCGATTGCCAAACCTTCCGGGGTACACTGTCACGCCCCTCCTTCGGCGGTACCTCGCAATGCAGATGACAACATTCGTTCTCTCTACCGATACACCGTGCAGACTACTGTAGTTCGGCATAAGAACGATCGTAGTTCCCTTGTTGATAGGGGAGCCAACGGCGGGATCCTTGGTAAGGATGCTCGCGTCACGGTTACACATCAACGGTAGGTTGATGTCACCGGCATTGACAACCATGAAATGCATGGTCTAAAGATCGTTGACGGCGTTGGTAAAGTCACCTCCCATCGTGGTCCCATCATCGTTGTGCTACGCCAGTATGCCTACCATGGTATAAACTGTACCATCCATGCATCTGGCCAGATCGAGTACTACAAGAACCGAGTAGATGATCGATCCCTCCTATGCGGTGGCAGGCAATGCATCCACACCAACGATGGCTTCATCATTCCCCTGGACATCGTCAATGGACTTCTGTACATGAGAATGTTCCCTCCATCTGACAAGGAACTTGAGACACTCACCCATGTCATTCTGACCTCTGGCGAGTTATGGGATCCCAAGGTCCTCGACTTCAGGCACAGTGATCACAACGACTGGTACAATCGTATCAAACTCGAAGCCGACGCACCGCCCAACTATGCTTTCGATTCACAAGGACACTACAAACACTGTGAACCGCATCGCGCACCCACCGTTGAAGCAATCACCCCGCTTAACGAGAATCCACTGAACATTAACCATGCGGACTTTCTCAAAGCCTACAAGATTGTCTCCAACCTCAACCAACCGTGCATCCTTGCAGAATCGGTTTATTCTGCATTTGATACCGATACCGTCTCGTCTAAGGAACACATCATCATTCCTGCAACCGAGTCCACTCCTAAACCACCAGACTATCAAAAGTACAGCCCATTCTTTCTCCATGTCCCCGTTGAGAAGATTCGTCGTACATTTGATCGGACTACCCAACACGCATCCAATATCCAAGCCGGCCATCACATCAAGCAGACCATCAGGTCACCTTTCCCGGCCCATAATGTATGGCGATGCAATGAACCCGTTGCTACGGATACTATCTTTGCAGACCCACCCGCCATTTGCACCGGAGGTCAAATGATGGCACAGATCTTTATTGGACGTAAATCACTTGTCATCAATGTGTTCGGTATGTCTTCCACTGCGGATTTTGTCAACACCCTTGAGGATGTCATACGAACAAGGGGAGCAATGGACAAGCTCATATCGGACAGACACTCAGCACAAACTTCTGCGTGAGTAAAGGAGATCCTTCGAGCACTATGCATTGATGATTGGCAATCTGAACCCCACTACCAGCATCAAAACTTCGAGAACACAGATGGAAGCATCTCAAACGCAACCACAATTGGTTCATGCACTGGCGAAACATTGATCCCGAGGCTTGGCTACTGTGCATGCAATGGATAGGTGATGTTATGAACCATACAGCGGAGAAATCAATTGGATGGAGACCACCGCTTGAAGCTCTCACCGGACAAATTGCGATGAGATTATGCCATAGGAGCCATATGGGTGCGGCGCAGCTGTGCTGGCTCAGTCTGATGGAAAGATCGCTGTTGCATCTGTACAGTCTTTCAGTACAATGAGCTGTGTCACCATCAGTCAGACAAGATAGGAACAGCTGTAGAGGACATAGAGTTCCTCTGTAAGGAAGGATGATGCAGTTCCTCAGCCATGACCTATCTAGAAAGATAGCTTGGTCAATACCAGCCAAGATAGATGCATGGATCTGTATCCTGCATGGCTGGAGGATGGAGTTTCACGCAAAATCAGAGTTTGTGTTCATATTATAGTTTAAAGAAGTAATGAAGAAGTAGTTTGACCTGAGAAACAGACCCAACAGCACAAGTAGGCTCTGCAGTAGACAGGATCCTGTATGGCCAGTGCCAGGGTATTGAGCAATTAGACTGTTCAATCATTGCTTCCAGTGATTGAATAGCATTGGCTGCAGCCTTGGGCTGGCCTTTCCAGCGCCAGTGGAAGGAGATCTCCACCAACAGAGCTCTCCAATCCCAGCTCTTGTGCACTACCAGCTGAGTTCCTACCTGGAATTCATAGGATTAACTAGTCGCAAGCACACAAGAGTGGCTCTACAGGAGTGTGGAAATCGAGGACGAAGAAGAGAGGAAGTGCCGATTGACCTACCGACACGGCTGACACCAGATCGACGACCGAAAACTGGAATCGCGACCGATTCAAGTGGAACCAGCTGCTAGACCTACCAAGTTAAGGGTTATCTACAAGCCACGGTGACTGGTGCTTGTCGAGTGCCTTGGTTACGGCTGTCGACACAGCGGAAAGAGTGGAAGATCAGCCAACAAGAAAATCGCGACAGAAATCTGCCGATCGCCTTAACTCGACCAATATCGAAGCGGTAGGAGTGATATCAAGCGTCCCACCTACCAACCAGAGGGTGCTTGAGAGGATAGTCCAGCCAGTTTCTTGTAATCGGCTTGGTTACGGCGGCGCGAGTGGAAGGCAACAGGTTCATCATTGTCGACTTCCGATACGGAAGAAGAAAAGGAAATCTCCAGTCGTGCCTGCGGACGATTCTGGTGAAAAGGGAACCGGTACTCACACGGTACTCACCAGGACGTACCTCTTCCGAGTGACGTACGTTACCGTACCTCTGTTCCGAAAGCAGCCGCACTCGCGCGATAGCTCCTCACATTTCGCTGATTCTGCGAACTCCGTGAGAGGATACCGATCGATCCACTGTTACGAGTCGACTCAGGTGTAAAACTCGCAAACACCACGAGAGCACCGTCCGCCGTTTCGAAAGAATCCAAGGGTACCAGTGTGTCAAGCAGCCTCTGTTTAGTCATTGACTAGCGTGCACGCTTCAAGACCACTTTTGGATTTCTTGTGAGTGTTTGTCCAGCCACTACAACACACACTCTACACCACACCACACTCAGCCAGCGCACCAACAACACCATGGCTCGCAAGAAGAAGAAGCACAACAACAGGCCCAGCCTGCATTGGTGTTACACCACCAGCATCTAGCAATAGCACTGGTAACACCAACAGGTCCACCACTGCAGGACCCCCACATCCAGTTCCATCACATGGAAGGACACCTGTGGACCCCCCTGTAGCCTACCAGTCAGGGCCTCCATTGTGACTCCTTCCCCACCACCAACCAAGGTGTTACCCTTTCAATGATCAGCCACAACTGGCAATAGCATTGAAGAAATGAAACAAATGAACCAAGCTCCCTTGGCCCACCACAGGCCACAATACCAATCAGCTTGGTTCATCCCATCCACCTTATACTCCACTCCTCCGCACACCTGGTTATCACACAAGCCTAGCCCTGAGATTAAGGCTAGGAGGACCGATTCAGAACCAGGCAGTTTGGAACAGAGTTTGTTGGGTGATGTTGAGGACCCTCTTGGTCATCCACCCAACCCAAAGTTGCCATGGATGTTGCCACTCCCCCTGCTGGAGGTGGATACCATCACAAGTATGGGCCTCAATGGGGAGGTATACCCCCAACAACACCAATCATACCATCACATCACGGCATCCCACCACACCCCATTCTGTGAGATACCCACTACACAACCTGTGTCTTAAGCAGCCTATCAGCCCATACCTATTAGCCCACATCATCCAAGACACCAGTCACTCAGCCATCCTCCAGTCGGCCAACCTACTGATAAACCGGAGAAGCCAAGAAGGAAGTCAGCCTTCATTCCCACCCCTGATGGCAATGATGGTCTTCCAAGTCCAGAGGTGGTGGAGAAGGTGGAACACAGGCCTTCCAGGCAAGCCTTTTCGTGCCAAGCCGGATGCCAGGCCTACCCTACCCTCAAATCCAAACAGGACTTCGACCAGTGGTATGAGTCCTTTATCACTATGGCTAGAGGTCAAGGGTTTTATAAGATCTTGATGCCGACTACGTCCAAAGCAGCACCGAGTCCATAGATGAACTCATACGAATGAATCTTTGGTTCTACGCTGTTTTCCAGAAGACAGTGCAGACCACCAATGGAAGAGGTAATCGTGAGGTCCCACTTCCATGACTCTGACTGCTTTGCCAATTCTCGTTGAGCTTGTCCAGGACGCTCACTGTCAGTAGCAGGTTCTCTAGATCATGTGGAGACACTCACATGGCTGACTAGTGTGCAATACAGCCCAGAGGAGCAAGGTTCCGCAGTGGACTTCATTGTCAAGTTTGACACAGTTGTTACCCGATACATGATGGCCAAGGAGACTCCAGTGATAGGCTCACCGATGGTATACAGAAGCTGTTCTTACAGCGGCCTTCACCGGTGTCCCCACCTGAACGACATTTCTGCACGTGAACATGGAGAGAGTATGTGCGAGGGACACATGCATCGTTTACATACGACGGTACAAGGAGGTGCTACTGAATGCGCACATTCTTTGACATCAACCGAAGAGATGATGACTCACGTCTAGCCAACATGGCCGACATTGGCAAGACAAGACATCAGGGTGATGGGGAGCAGTGTAAAGTTCCACGCCTTCCTGACACGTCTGGTCTCAGCTATCCAGCAATGGACGCCAGATTTGGTACAGGCTCTCTGTCGCTGACAAGAGAGTCCTGATGGAAGCCCACCGTCAAACCCAGATGTCAGACCTGGTGGATCCGAAGAGCGAAGCTGACCCAGCAGTCGGGGACGCCTTAGATCCTCCAGATGGCAATGTGGTGACTGCAGCACTCAAGGGCAAGTCCAAGACGGATTTTTGCCTGGGCAACTAGTGTTTGTGTCGCACTGGTTGAGCCCAAGGTACCCAGGCACCGGCCATGGCTGCGGGGTAGCATGCCACCCTCATAGGGGCTACCTTCCGCAGGACATGGCCCAGTATGACAAGTGTTTGTGCTAAATTGTCATCTCCAGGATAGGTTCCAAGTACAATGTTTTGTGAAAACATGTTTTGGTGACTCCCACCCTCCGCCCTGATGGCACTCCCTTCCCTTTCGGGTGATGGGGAGAACTTACACTGTGTCACCCTCAGCAAAGGTGAAGCAGTCGGGCTGGAGCAACACCACCCAAGCTGGTGGCTGTGGAATGAGCCACTGCCACGTCATGTGACAGGACCTGCACCGGTCATACCCAAGCAAGCACCAAGTTAGTCGTGTCTCTGGACGGGATTCCTTTGAACTCATGTAAGGAGATGGTAAACTTGAGGAGATGTCTGCGAGGTGTTGCCTTTAGCTGAGGCAATATCTGATGATAGGACAACCAGTCCCACCTCATAGGGTGACGACTTGTCACCTAACTACCCAGTTGAGGGCTCCAGATGAACAGTTATGGCAAGATTGTTCTCACTGGCCCTTATGGGGAGATAGACAGATGCCTTCTAAGCCAATGAGCTATGATGCAAGTATGGGGAGACCAAGGTAGGATCCCAATTGATGGTCAGATGGACCAATGCAATGCACCCTTTCTCTCCTGAACACGACTGGAGGTTTGATCACAGACCCATGTGATGCCCCTCCAATGTGTCAAGTGGTACTCAGCTATGGACACCTTGATGTATTCAAGAGGGTTGGTAACCCCTGAGGTAAGCAACCAAAGTCCACACTGAGAAGCCAGATGCTACCAGTTCATGGAAGTATCGAGGGAAGCCCCATGATGTGCAAGCTTGTTGGCATCCCATCCATGACTCCAATGGTGGGGAGCGATGAGATTATGCCATAGGAGCCATATGGGTGCGGCGCAGCTGTGCTGCTCAGTCTGATGGAAAGATCGCTGTTGCATCTGTACAGTCTTTCAGTACAATGAGCTGTGTCACCATCAGACAAGATAGGAACAGCTTAGAGGACATAGAGTTCCTCTGAAAGGAAGGATGATGCAGTTCCTCAGCCATGCCTATCTAGAAAGATAGCTTGGTCAATACCAGCCAAGATAGATGCATGATCTGTATCCTGCATGGCTGGAGGATGGAGTTTCACGCAAAATCAGAGTTTGTGTTCATATTATAGTTTAAAGAAGTAATGAAGAAGTAGTTTGACCTGAGAAACAGACCCAACAGCACAAGTAGAGCTCTGCAGTAGACAGGATCCTGTATGGCCAGTGCCAGGGTATTGAGCAATTAGACTGTTCAATCATTGCTTCCACAGTGATTGAATAGCATTGGCTGCCAGCCTTGGGCTGGCCAGTGGAAGGAGATCTCCACCAACAGAGCTCTCCATCCCAGCTCTTGTGCACCTACCAGCTGAGTTCCTACCTGGAATTCATAGAATTGTGGACATCATTATTCTGCTCGTATTCCTGTTCTTGGATGTTGTTTATGTTCCGCGATACAAGGACCAAGGGTACAATGCCCAACCTGGACACGACAAGTCTTCAGAGATTCGTGGACTTTTCGTTGGGTTTGCCTGGAATGTTGGACACCAACTCACCTTCAGGATACTCACAGATGATACCAAACAGATCATATGTCCGTCCAGAGTCAGACTCGCAAAAGAAGTGATCAACAACCTCAAGCTCGATGTCCAGTCAGGAGCAGTTCCAGAGCGCATATACGTCAGGTCAAAAAGAGACGAACAAGGCGATGATGCTAGACTGCCCACTATCGGCATGAACCAAAGCCCTTTTGACCTTTCAGACGATGGTGAAGAAGGGGAGATAGGGGAGACCACTCCAGAAGCGCCTACTCCAATGGATGAACCACCTCTCAGGGAAATGCCCCAAGTAGAGACAGTCAACGACGATGACGACAACGTTGCAAATCATCAGAAGGACGAGCCCGAGAAAGAATCATCTAGCACAGAGGAACCATTCATCTTCAACAAACGACAAATGAAGACTGACAATCCCACCAAATCAGGACTACCTCCTGAACAGATGATAGAAAGAACATTTCTTATACCACCTGCAGAAGACGGAACCCGAGTAAGAGCCAAGATCCTTGAAAGAGTCAAACACCACAAGGAGAAGGTTCAGCAACATCCCGATATGATCAAGTTCACATGCAGAGTCAATGACGAATACGAGGAGATCGTAGCCTACAACGACATCGTGGACTACATTGAACAAGACCAGACTTGGGATGGCACTTGGAAGTTCCGCAAGATCTTGGATCACCAAGGTCCCATCAAGTCATCTGATAAGGAGCAATACAAAGGGTCACGATACAACATACAAGTTGAATGGGAAACTGGGGAGATCACTTGGGAACCTCTCACCACCAAAGACAGGATGGGAGTACATGAGTCTGATCCAGTCACGGTCGCCATCTATGCTGAAGAACACGGTCTACTAGACACAGTAAAATGGAAATTACCTAGACTCAAGAAGATCGCAAAGACTCAAAAGCGACTCGTACGAGCGGCTAACCAAGCAAAGCTTCACTCCTTCAGGACCAAGCCCATATTCATGTACGGATTCCAAGTTCCATGCAACCATGACCAAGCCATGGAATTAGATGCGCGCAATGGAGACACCAAATGGAGAGATGCCGAGATGACCGAACTCAACCAGATCGATGAGTACGAGACCTTCATCAACAAAGGAAAGGGACATAACCCTGGACCAGATTGGAAGAAGATGGTATATGCAGTCAAGCATGATGGACAACACAAAGCACGGCTAGTTACTGGAGGACACCTCACTGACACACCAGTAGACTCTGTCTATTCCAGTGTGGTTTCATTACGTGGAATTCTCTTTCTCACATTTCTCGCAGAACTCAACGATTGTGAGGTATGGGCAACAGACATAGGGAACGCCTACTTGGAATCGTTTACGAAAGAGAAGGTGTACGTTGTTGCAGGACCCGAGTTTGGAGATCGAGAAGGATGCACCCTCATCATCAGCCGTGCCTTATATGGACTCAAGTCTTCTGGATTACGATGGCACGAACGATTCGCAGATGTTCTCCGTTCGATGGGATTTTCCCCTTCAAAAGCCGAGTCGGACATCTGGATGCAAGACAAAGGGAACTACTATGAGTACATTGCTGTATACGTAGACGACCTCCTTATTGTCAGCAAAGAAGCATTCAAGATCATCACGACATTGGAAGGGGAGCACAAGTTCAAAACTCAATGGAACCGGTGCCATCAGCTTTCATCTAGGATGTGACTTCTTCCGTGACGAGAACGGGGTACTAAGCTACGCACCAAGCAAATACATTGAGAAAGTGCTCAGCAACTATCAAAGGATCTTTGGACACATGCCGAAACAGGCCTCGTCCCCGCTCATCAAAGGAGACCACCCAGAAACTGACAAGACAGAATTGCTCGATATGGACACACAGAAGATATACCAGTCTCTCATTGGTAGTCTACAGTGGGCGATCCAAATCGGAAGATTCGATATTGCCATGGCCACCATGACAATGTCCAGATTCCGAGCGGCGCCAAGAATGGGTCACCTGGAACGAGTAAAGAGAATCTGTGGATACCTTTCCAAGATGCGACACGGCATCATCCGTATTCGAAAGGAAGAACCAGATTACTCCGCGATCCCCAAGAAGGAACACAAATGGGAATACTCATGCTACCATGGTGCCAAAGAAGTTCAACCGCACAACGCCCCAGTACCTCGAGGCAAACGAGTTGTTCTCACCACATATGTGGATGCGAACCTCTACCACGATCTCATCAGTGGACGGTCTGTTACCGGAAGTCTACATCTAGCAAACAAAACTCCCATTGACTGGTTCAGCAAGCTACAGTCAACAGTCGAGACCGCAACATTCGGATCCGAGTACGTTACAGCACGTACCGCCATTGAGCAGATCATTGACCTCCGAAGCAAATTCCAATACCTGGGAGTCATGGTTGACACACCTACCATGATGTTCGGAGACAACGAGACAGTAGTCAACACCGCGTCGATACCTCACTCAAAGATCCTCAAAAGAGACAATGCGCTTTCCTACCACCGTACTAGGGAAGCTGTTGCTGCAAGTATCTTGAGGTTTCATCATATCCCCGGATCTACTAACCCTGCAGACATTCTCAGCAAACATTGGGACTACTCTTCGGTATGGCCTATGCTGAACGCACTGCTGTTTTGGTCAGGAGACACCAAGGATTGTGGTAAGAAACACTCAGAGTCGACAGTCGTCACTGAGGGGAGTGAAAGCGTTACAGTTCCTCCCACGACTCAGAGTATCCGTGAATAGATTGAGTCATCCTTCATGAGTCAACACGATGGAACAGAGAACGCTGGCAAGAACACGTTCCCAACGAAACCAAAAGAAACGGCAAACTGGAGTATTCGACAGGAGTAAAGCATCCTGCCAACGAACCGTTTCACGTAGATACCACGTTGACTGCCGTATGAATCAAGATCAACCACCATGATGCATTGATCTAGCACGCTACAAGTGTTGGAGGAAATATACCTGACACCTCTTTACTATTGACTCGTGTATTAATCATCTAGTCCGGTTCGCATGCAAATTCATCATGCAAGGAACCGAGGGAGTTTTAGGTCTAAAGTGTTACGAGGGTCCTTATATCCAATTCAATCACAATAATTGCTATGCACCACCAGAAAATCCTCACTTTTGCTTTTCAGCTTAATCTAAAACCAAATTACTCCCCAATAAGCTGCAGTATTACTAGCAAACAACACTGAAAAGCAAAAGTCTCATCTCGAGTTCGACAGTCAACACCTCGAGATTGATATCATCAAGTTGACCTGAAGTATACAATACCAAGAGGTATCAAGTGAGCCAACACCTGCAACAGAGAAGAGGTGCGCAAATACTGCACACAGCCACACTATAAAGGATACCAAACAGCTCTAACACAAAAGAGGTGCGTGCGCGGGAATTCCCATCTTCAATCCCATTTGGACGTCACCGATCGATCGAACAGTTTCCGGCCGGAACTACGTTGATCCAAGAGTATCGGTAGATCAAGAAGAAAATTCCACACGGATTTGCTATTGTCGCCATCGCAGAAGTCCTCTTATTCATCGAGTTGAAGCGGATTACGTCATCGTGTCATCGCGCGAGATTTTGATCCATCACATCACGACGAGCAGAAGCCATTGAACGGGGATCAAGATAGGTCTTGACACAGGCGTTGCAAGCCAAAGGTAAGACCAATAGAGAGAACGTTGCGCAACACGTCAAGGATACTCTGAGTATCAGTGCACGCTTCTAACTCCCGAAACTGAGTGAGATAGGTTGATCCGAGTGATCCACTGCTATTGTGACGTGAACCACAAAAATCCCGGTAAACCACACGGAGTCCTAAAACTCCACCGTTTGTCTGTTTCAAACTGTAATACTCACACAGTGTAACCATCCAAGCATACCAAGACCATCTGCAAGCTTTGCAGAGGCAACAAGAGGACCAACAGAGGCAGTTTGCTACTACCCAAGGATCCATACCACGTTCTACCGTGAGCTGTCAACGACAGAGGCTATCCAGCCACCAAGAGTGCACACACCAGTGTGACCAAAAGAAGGCTATCCAGCCAACAAGCTTTTACAGGCAACTACAAGAGTAGTGCCCGTCGTGAGATCCTTCCTGCAGGAGTATCCACACAAGAACACAAGCTAGTTCAAGGAACAAGCACAGCACAAAGTGCATACCACACCAACGGCAACCATGAGATCCCAAGGAAGAGTGGTCGTGGTGGAGGAAGATACCCTTCTAGGGGGGTAGGGGATTCAATTCCTCAGGAAGAGCCATCAAGGAAGAGGCAACAGCTACAGGAACCAGAAACAAGAGTCCCAAGCGTCAGTTCCCCTTCCATCCAAATGGACAGGCTGAACCAGGTATTATCCTTTTGAGGAGACCCTGACAAACATTGTCCAGGACCTAAGATCAAGCCTGAGTGGAATGATTGGCCACTGGCTTCATTGGCAATTGAGACCATGAAAAGTCAGGCACCATCCAAGCGGAGAAGCCGACACTTCAGGCATCACTTGCTGATCCCAAAGTGCAAGATTACGATGCTTTGGAACTCAGCGAGTACAAGGCAAAGTCATCCATCTATGACAAGTCGACTCGATCTATGAAACATCTCAAGACAGGTGCAACCACCATCAGGTGACATACTGTACCGAACAATGAAGTCCAAGTTGAGAGGCCTCCCAGAACTATGAGGATGCAGTCAAGCCGACCCCATTGTGATGCTCCAGAGGATCGTTTGATAGTGATGCAAGGCTCACAAAAGAGTTCCCATTACTACAATCATCAAGACCATCCAACGTGTCTGTTCCCAAAGCAAGAGTATCATGACAGATTGACTACTACTTGGGAAGGTCGACAGCGACGTTGATCAAGTGTATGACCTGGTCGGAACGGAGCTCATTGATGTCAGAACTCTGAACTCAGACGACTACCAGGCGCATCTGGACAAGAAGCCAAAGACAAGGTGTTACTTGCGGACGAGCAAGGTTGAAGGCAACCGTGGCCTACCATGGACTACAAGAAGGAAGATATGGAGATTACCAGAAGACCGTTGAGGCAGCCTGTGCCATGGATGGATCAATCCAGTTTCCTTCTACCCTGGATCATCTCAGAGAAACATTGTCCAATGACAGGTTCAAGCCAAGCAAAGAATGGTTGGAACAGCGGAAGGCAGGACGGAAACCATATTCCATCCCAAGCCACCTCCTTTTCACAAACTTCCGCAGTGCAAGTGAAGTCGAAGATCCCCACCTGAATGGGCCATCAAACAAGTTCAATGGCATGAAGAAGTCATTCATGCCCAGTACACAACACCAGATGCAGCTATCCAAGGAGTGCCCACCACAGTGGTGACGGCGCCAGCTCCAGCTCCAGCTGGAGACTCTTCGAGCAGGAGTGGATTCAGTGAGTCCCCCACCTCCTAGAGCCAGTCGAATTTCAGCAGTTCCCCATGTCAAGCCAAGCCTCCCAGGCCAGCGCGGGAGGGTCATTGCAGTTCCACTTCCAGCACCATCAAGTCGATGGAGTCCCGCCCCTGATGGGCAGAGATGATCCACCGACAGTGAGCCGAGAATACGTTGACTGGGGAGCATTAGCCGGATTTCCTTGGAGAGTCCCGCTTTATGCGAAGTGGAGGCAGATGAGACATCATCGAAGAAAGCTATCACTCCGCTACGGCCATGATCAGCTGCGAGGGAGGTCCGACGGTGAAGCATCGGGTCGACCTATCCTCAGCGGTACAATTATACACATAATATAATTGCAGTCGTTCTGCCACCCTGACAACGTCTTCAACACAGACCTTCGAAGGAGTCATCCTCGGAATGGCCAAGACGATGATCAGACTGCTGTTCCGACACAGCTCGGATACAGAGAATGAATTTCGCTGCTGTACCGTGGACCCAGCCGGCGTCAGGGGAGAATCAGCGAGGCAACTGTATGAAGATTCCAAGACCAAGACTCACTATCAGTCGAAGAACAGAACCATCAAGTTGCGTTTGAGTTCCAGGAGTGGCAGATGCCGACTCACAGGAGTGGCAGAGCCAAACTATAATGCTTGCAAAAGAGAGTGAAGACGTGCAAAGATCATTCTAGATGAGAGGCCAACGACAGTGAATCTCTTCGACAGGTGCAGAATCAGATACAAGAAACTGTACAACTCCCCAATAGAACCACAAGAACATTCGATTTGTCCCCAAGCAGGGCTATCAATCCGCAGAAACGCAACTCACGAAGCTGCAAACCAGCAATGATTGGAAAGCACCCAAAGGCTTCGACCCAAAAAGAAAATGGACAC
>CAICTM010001214.1:0-34048 GCA_903772945.1 Seminavis robusta | reverse complement strand
TTACATTCAAATGTGTCACACAGTACTGACGTCTAATTAGAAAATTCGATCTTTAATATATATTATATAGTCCTTAATAATACATAGAGAAAGCCAGCCACAAATCCGGCTATTCAAGTTGAATCTTCAGAAAAGCACGTTTTACCTTCCAGATTGGGAAGTTAGCTCACAAATTGCCACAACGGTCCTTAGTAAAGGCGCGGACCAGACGTCTATTGCAACCAACACCACTAGAATACCCACACGAGAGGAGTACCGAGCCACGTTTCTCAAGCGAATGCCAACACTATACATAGAGATTGACGGAATGAAGCGTAAATACACCGGACCGAAAGCAAGAGAAGACATTGATAATGGTAAGCATATGCACTTTGATTCGTGTGGCGTTGAGTTTCACGTAGAATTGCACTGGTTGGCTCTGTATTAGACTGATTTGGTGACAACTCCGGATTGAAACACAGGACGTTTCCTGTGTTTGTGTTAAGTAAGGGTAGCCAAGATTGCACTATCTATTGCTCAACCGTGGAGACCCACGGCAATGATGTTGGCTTGTCGCATGCACCCATGCGAATCCAAGAGCATTCCTCGAGTTATCGTTTGTCATTTTCCTCATAAATTCGATAGTTTGCAACCAAAAAGCGAAAGCTCTGCCTCTGTTCAGTCTCATCTTACACCCATTTCCTCCATTGCTGCTGCTACCATTCCTTCCTCCTCCTGTCCTGCCCCTGCATTGGCTTCTCATTGGCGTCGTTGGCGTGGCAAAGTCTGTGGTCCTGCAACGGATAGTGGTGGTGAACAAGGCCAAGACGACGAAGACTACTACACTGGTGACGAAGAGAACCAAGAAGGTGGCTACGCTCAGAGTACCCAAGTTAGCAGCAAGAAGCACACCAAGTATCACACGGATTTGCAAGGAGATTACCACGAAGACGAAGACACCCACCACAACCATCGTCGCAAGCAAACCTCCCAACCTGATGTGAGCGATCTGTCCGATTCGCAAGGTGCTGCATCCAAATCTACAAGTTCCCGGCACCAATCGGGATCCAATAGACGACAATCCTCAACCGCCCGTTCCAAAAAAGGGAAGAAAAGCCGTACGGAGCGTGAACAAACTGTACCTGGTCCAGCTGGCGAGCCCCTTGACGAATCATCACACTCCGCTAGAGATCGACATCGCCTCGAACAAGCCAACCGCAACATGCCTCCTGCCGATTCCACAAGAAAGAAGAAGAGCTCTTCCAATGGAGGATCTTCCATTGGTGGCAAGTCCCGTTCGGAACAGAAGAGAAGTGGAAAAGAGAGAAGGAAGAGCGACAAGAGCAAGAAACAACAAGAAGAACAACTCATGGACCTTGAGCTTTCCACTGATGATGAGGAGGATGAGGATGAATATTCCCACGATTCTACAGCTAGCCGATTCTTTCCAGTCTCCATCCAAAAAGGAGTTTCAGAAGTACACCAGGAAGCAGATGGAAAAGGAGTACAGGATGCAGAAGGCTCTTCGTGGTCAAAGCGAACCTACCACTGACAAGGCTCCGCCACCAGCGTCAGTGAGTTTGGGTGGTTCAGATGCAAGTCCGGATAAAAAGTTTGCCTATTCGGAAGGTGGCGAGTTCAAGATGGGAGACCCTAGCAATGAAAAAGACAACATGTGGATTGCATTGTATAACTGCATGCTTTACGAGGTGTATCGCCTGGTCAAGTTCATCAATGAACAAGAACAGAAGGAACTCTTGTGCAACTTGGTCATGGATAAGTTGGGCCACCCCGCATTGACCCTGACCGGCAATGCAAAGAAGGACCGACGTAAGCAATTGGGTGGTTTTGCTTATCAATTGCCATGTGCACCTTGCAGATCTCACACCATTCGCCTCCCTTTCTGCATGCTGCTTTCTTAGGGATTCAGAGGAATCGCGAACAGTTCAACATCCTTTGGCGGAAGCAGGTCTGTCGTCATCTGAACAAGGCCCGCAACTATGTGCAGAGCCAGTGCTTCAACCATGTGAAGAAGTTTGTTGCGGAGAAGGGGACGGCTGACTTCCCCTCCATGGATGACATCTTGAAGATTATGAACCGAGACAAGGTGTTGATTCCCCCAAAGGAGGATGCCACTGATGAAGAAAAGGCTGCTCATGAGGACCTGATGAAGAAGGCTGTGTGGTGGAGGAACTGCTTCCTTGCACAAGTGGCTGTCGCATCCAAGTGGTGGAGGCAAGGGATCCGTGTGCATAGCACCATTTCGGAAGCAACATATGAGGGTGAGGTTTGCGCGCCTCCCAATAGGGAAGCTATGGCTGTCCTCTTTTTTGAGAATGGCACCACTCCGGATCCTGATGCAAGGGATAAGGAAGGCAATCTTCTGAATTTGCCAGGAAAGTGGCCTGCCTACTTTGACTTGACAAACAGGTGCAAGGAGAAGAAGGCGGTCCCAAGGTCCAAAGCAGAAGATAAGAATGGGAAACATGATGGCCGGTACTCCAATGGCAAGGGTGGAAATTGCGAATTTGGAGGGTGGACTGATGCCGGACTTGCACGTTTTGAGGAATTGCGGCAGCAGGTTGTGGATTCAAGAGCACAGCCTCATGCTCAAGAAGTAGAAGAGGCCATCCTTGCACGAGTCCGCATCGATGGCTTTGGTATGGATGGTGAAGATGATGGTGAGCCCCCCAAAAAGAAGAAGAAGAAGACGCCGTCCGGGGTGAAGCTTAGCTTGGGCTTGTAGGTGGCCAAGGTTCCCAAACTAGAGCCAAAGGCTGCCATTTGGCATGCTACGCTCCCAAATCCAGGGGGTCCTTTGCCTTGCTTTCCCCCCTCATTCCTTCTCTTTTGGCATGCTTCCCCCCCTCATTCCTTCTCTTTTGGCATGGCTACCATGGCGGCTGTTAACTCTTCCGTCATTGTTTGGTTGCCTCCCGAGTTGCTGTTTTGCATCCAATGCCACCCTGTTTTCTTGCCGCACCTTGTCTATCGATGCGATGTTCGGTTACTTATTCGGTAACCTTTTCTCTGGCAAAGTTCTTTTGTTCAATCCTTCCCTCAGTAAGGAAAGGCTCTCAGTCAGTCTGCCTGAGATCTACTCAGGACGGTCTTGAAGGGTAAGCACACAACAGGTGCAATAAAGTGCTACAGATGCAATACTCACTCCTGGTCAACAGGAACACTTTATACTTATGTTAAACTAGTAATTGTGAGCTCTCAGGGCTCCTAAAGTCAACTACGGTGTCAGGTTTCGAGTGCCACGAAATGGGGCTACCGTGGTGGCCGAAAATGCACTTTCGGCTATCTTTCGGCCTCCGAATTTCCTACCGTTACATACCAGACAACCAAATATCATCACATAAGGACCTTCTTAGGCCATCTTCTCATAATGGGCTCCAATACATAGGAGTCAAGCACAAAGTTACATGGGCAGCAAGGCCACAGGGACATAGAACAATTTAGTCTTGTAAAGCCAAATTTTGGCAGCAGGGCTGCCATACATTGTTCTAGAGTGACAGACAATCTGAGAAACCAGCACAGTTGTAAAGACATTCAGAGACCAACACTCTGACAAACCAACAGTGCTGGATTCACATCATGTGGCTCCAAACCAAATCCTGTCACTCCCCTTGGGTTGGTGGCACAGGCACATAGAGTCAAACATACACAGTGTAAGGTGGGCACTCAATCATCAAATCGCCCATACAGTACCTGCTTGCAGAGCCGGTACATCTTGTGGGGTCCAAGAGGCTTGGTCCCCATATCCGCAAGGTTCCATCCTGATGCGATCTTCCCAACCCTGGCAACACCAATGGCAACAGCTTCTCTGCACTTGTGGTAGGCACAGGCATGGTGCTTCTTCTTGAGGGAGGAGGATGGCAACTGTAGGTTGTTGACAACTGACATGTTGTCAACCAAGATGGAGGTCGGGGTCTTCACTTCAACTCCCAACATTCTGGCCTTGTACCTCATGGCAAGGGCAGCCTCAATCCCAATCCTTGCTGTGACCAACTCAGCCCCATAGGTGGAGCATTCAATGGTGGCCAACCTAGTAGGACTTGGTGGGCATCTGTCCGAAGAAAAAGAACACTCCTTCCCTATACCAATACACAGTTCAGACTACTGTGGTTTGGCATAAGAACGATCGTGGTTCCCTTGTTGATAGGGGAGCCAATGGCGGGATCCTTGGTAAGGATGCTCGCGTCACGGTTACACACCAACGACAGGTTGATGTCACTGGCATTGACAACCATGAGATGAATGGTCTGAAGATCGTTGATGGCGTTGGTAAAGTCACCTCACACCGAGGTCCCATCATCATTGTGCTCCGCCAATATGCCTACCATGGTATCAACCGTACCATCCATGCATCTGGTCAGATCGAGCACTACAAGAACCGAGTAGATGATCGATCCCTCCTATGTGGTGGCAGACAATGTATCCACACCAACGATGGCTTCATCATTCCTCTGGATATTGTCAATGGACTTCCGTATATGCGAATGTGCCCTCCTTCTGACAAGGAACTTGAAACGCTCACCCATGTCATTCTGACATCTGGCGAGTTATGGTATCCCAAGGTTCTCGACTTCAGACACAGTGACCATGACGACTGGTACAACCGTATCAAACTCAAAGATGATGCACCGCCCAACTATGCTTTTGATTCACAAGGGCATTACAAACACCGTGAACCACATCACGCACCCACCGTTGAAGCAATCATCCCGCTAAGCAAGAATCCACTGAACATCAACCATGCTACATTTCTCGAAGCCTACAAGATTGTCTCCAACCTCAACCAACCGTGCATCCTCGCAGAATCAGTCTATTCTGCCTTTGATACTGATACGGTCCCATCTAAAGACCACATCATCATCCCCGTCACCGAGTCCACTCCTAAACCACCAGACTACCAAAAGTACAGCCCATTCTTTCTCCACGTTCCCGTTGAGAAGATTCGCCGTACATTTGAGCGGACTACCCAACACGCGTCCAATATCCAAGCTGGACATCACATCAAGCAAACCATTAAGTCACCTTTCCCGGCTCATAATGTATGGCGACGCAATGAACCAGTTGCTACGGATACTGTCTTTGCGGATACACCCGCCATTTGCACCGGAGGTCAAATGATGGCACAGATCTTCATTGGGCGTAAATCGCTTGTCATCGATGTATTCGGTATGTCTTCCACTGCGGACTTTGTCAACACCCTTGAGGATGTCATACGAACAAGGGGAGCAATGGACAAGCTCATCTCAGATGGACACTCAGCACAAACTTCCGCGCGAGTAAAAGAGATACTTCGTGCACTATGCATTGACGATTGGCAATCTGAACCCCACTACCAGCATCAAAACTTCGCGGAACACAGATGGAAGCATCTTAAACGCAACCACAACTGGTTCATGAACTAGCTGGCGAAACGTTGATCCCGAAGCCTGGCTACTGTGCATGCAATGGATAGGTGATGTTATGAATCATACAGCAGAGAAATCAACTGGATGGAGACCACCACTTGAAGTTCTCACTGGACAAACCGTGGACATCAGCATTCTGCTCGTATTCCTATTCTGGGATGTTGTTTATGTTCCGCGATACAAAGACCAAGGGTACAATGCCCAACCCGGACACAACAAGTCTTCAGAGATTCGTGGACGTTTCGTTGGGTTTGCCTGGAACGTTGGACATCAACTCACCTTCAAGATCCTCACCGATGATACCAAACAGATCATATGTCGGTCCAGAGTCAGACTTGCAAAGGAAAGGATCAACAACCTTAAACTCGATGTTGAATCAGGAGCAGTTCCAGAACGCATATACGTCAGGTCTAAAAGAGACAAAGAAGGCAATGATGCTAGACTGCCTACTATCGACATGAACCAGAGCCCTTTTGACCTTCCAGACGATGACGAAGAAGGGGAGATAGGGGAGACCACTCCAGAAGAGCCTACTCCAATGGACGAACCACCTCTCAAGGAGATGCCCCAGGTAGAAACGGTCAATGACGATGATGACAACATTGCGAACCATCAGAAGGACGAACCCGAGAAAGGATCATCTAGTGCGGAGGAACCATTCATCTTCAACAAACAACATATGAAGACTGACAATCCCACCGAATCAGGACTACCTCCTGAACAGATGATAGAAAGAACATTTCTCATGCCGCCCGCAGAAGATGGAACCCGAGTAAGAGCCAAGATCCTTGAAAGAGTCAAATACCACAAGGAGAAGGTTCAACAACATCCCGACATGATCAAGTTCAAATGCAGAGTCAACGACGAGTACGAGGAGATCGTAGCCTACAACGATATCGTGGACTACATTGAACAAGACCAAACTTGGGATGGCACATGGAAGTTCCGCAAGATCTTGGACCATCAAGGTCCCATCAGATCATCTGACAAAGAACGATACAAGGGTTCGCGGTACAACGTCCAAGTTGAATGGGAAACCGGGGAGATAACTTGGGAGCCTCTCACCACCAAAGACAAGATGGGAGTACATGAGTCTGATCCAGTCACGGTCGCCATCTATGCTGAAGAACATGGTCTTCAGCATGGTCTACTAGACACAGTTGGATAAAAATTACCGGGACGCGCAATGGAGACACCAAGTGGAGAGATGCCGAGATGACCGAACTCAAACAGATTGATGAATAGGAGACCTTCATCAACAAAGGAAAGGGACATAACCCTGGACCAGATTGGAAGAAGATCCGAGTGCACATGGTGTACGCAGTCAAGCACGATGGACGACACAAAGCACGGCTTGTCGCTGGAGGACATCTCACTGATACACCAGTAGACTCCGTCTATTCCAGTGTGGTTTCGTTACGTGGGATTCGTATCCTCACATTCCTCGCAGAACTCAATGATTGCGAAGTACGGGCAACAGACATCGGAAATGCCTACTTGGAATCGTTTACAGAGAAGGTGTACGTTGTTGCAGGACCAGAGTTTGGAGATCGAGAAGGATGCACCCTCATCATCAGCCGTGCCTTATACGGACTCAAGTCTTCTGGATTACGATGGCACGAACGATTCGCAGATGTTCTCCGTTCGATGGGATTCTTTCCTTCAAAAGCCGAATCAGACATCTGGATGCGAGACAAAGGGAGCTACTACGAATACATCGCTGTGTACATAGACGACCTCCTTATTGTCAGCAAAGATGCATCCAAGATCATCGCGACATTGGAAGGGGAGCACAAGTTCAAACTAAAGGGAACCGGTGCCATCAGCTTCCACCCAGGATGTGATTTCTGCCGTGATGAGAACGGAGTACTGAGTTACGCACCTCGCAAATACATTGAGAAGGTACTCAGTAACTACCAACGGATCTTCGGACACATGCCCAAACAAGCCTCATCTCCACTCATCAAAGGAGATCATCCAGAGACTGACACAACAGAGCTACTCGATATGGACACACAAAAGATATACCAATCCCTCATCGGTAGTCTACAATGGGCAATCCAAATCGGAAGGTTCGATATTGCCACGGCCACCATGACGATGTCCAAATTTCGGGCAGCACCAAGAATGGGTCACTTAGAACGGGTCAAGAGAATCTGCGGGTACCTTTCCAAGATGCAACACGGCATCATACGGATCCGAAAGGAGGAACCGGATTACTCAGCGATTCCAAAGAAAGAGTACGAATGGGAGTACTCATGCTACCATGGTGCCAAAGAAGTTCAGCCGCACAACGCACCGGTACCTCGAGGCAAACGGGTCATTCTCACCACATATGTGGATGCGAACCTCTATCACGATCTCATCAGTGGACGGGCAGTTACCGGAGTTCTACACCTAGCGAACAAGACTCCCATCGACTGGTTCAGCAAGCTACAGTCAACAGTCGAGACCGCAACGTTCGGATCCAAATATGTTGCAGCCCGTACCGCCACTGAGCAGATCATTGACCTACGAAGCACATTCAGGTACCTAGGTGTACTGGTCGACACGCCGGCCATGATGTTCGGAGACAACGAGACGGTAGTCAACACCGCCTCAATGCCACACTCAAAGATTCTCAAAAGACACAATGCGCTTTCCTACCACCGTACTAGGGAAGCTGTTGCTGCAAGTATCTTGAGATTTCATCATATCTCTGGATCTACTAACCCTGCAGATATTATCAGCAAGCACTGGGACTATACATCGGTATGGCCTATGCTGAATGCACTACTGTTTTGGTCAGGAGATACCAAGGATTGCGGTAAGAAACACTCAGAGTCGACAGTCGCCACTGAGGGGAGTGAAAGCGTTACAGTTCCTCCCACGACTCAGAGTATCCGTGAGTAGATTGAGTCATGCTTTATGAGTCAACACGATGGAACAGAGAACGCTGGAAAGAA
This sequence comes from Seminavis robusta, assembly GCA_903772945.1. NCBI lineage: Eukaryota > Bacillariophyta > Bacillariophyceae > Naviculales > Naviculaceae > Seminavis > Seminavis robusta. Next base: position 25,698 of record CAICTM010001214.1, on the reverse strand, counting down.
CACGTTCTCAACGAAACCAAAGGACACGGTAAACTGGAGTATTCGACAGGAGTAAAGCATCCTGCCAACGAACCGTTTCCCGCAGATACCACGTTGACTTCCGTATGAATCAAGATCAACTACCACAATGCATTGATCTAACACGCTACGAACTAGCTTTACTGATCACATCAATCAAAGCTCACAACACAGATTATGAATTACTAAGAAGCGAACTTTGCATTTACTTTGCACTCGTCTTGAATAGTTGCAGCTGATCTCGTTGGGTGGTAGCTACTTCTACAAGATCTCTCTATTCAAGTATAGTATTTCCTCACGTTAGCAGTGGCATTGGATGCAAAACTGCAACTCGGGAGGCAACCAAACAATGACGGAAGAGGTAACAGCCGTCATGGTAGCCATGCCAAAACAGAAGGAATGAGGGGGGAAAGCAAGGCAAAGGACCCTCTGGATTTGGGAGCGTAGCATGCCAAATGGCAGCCTTTGTGAAGAGGCCTGTGGACCACGTTGGCTTAGCGTGCTCCGGCCTGATGAAAATCCTGCTCGTCATCGGAGTCTTGAAGAGCAGCGAAGGAGTTGGATGCATCTCCAGTGCGAGACTGTTGGGATACATCGGAGGGGCGGTAGGAACTGTCAGAGCTCCTGGATTCGGATGAGCTGGATGAGAGCAGATCCTGTCTGTAACCAGATGGTGACATGAGGTTGCAGATAGATCCAAGAGTGCCTGTGGGCGTCGTAGATGGTTCCTTCTTCTTGGTCCTGCCCTTTCGTCCTCGAGGTTTGGAAGAGGTGACAGTAACGAATCCAGAAGAGTCTGGAGTGCCGTCAGAGACCGGTGTTGTTGTGGGGACCGTGGGGACGGATGCGGCAGAGGATGTCGTTATTGCTGCAGGTGCGAGCGCAGCAGGAGTCTGTCTGAGCACTCGGCGTTGTCGGACAGCCTTGCGGATTCCATGGGTGCCTTTGATGTGGCGCATGGAGGGGTCTTCCGGGAAGTCAGCCTCGCTTTGTGTCGCGACACTGAGGTCAGTGTCAATATCGGCTCCAATATCAGAGGAAGGATCGAGTTGGAGTTGGGGGATGTAGCATGGTTGATGTTCAGTGGATTCTCGCTTAGCGGGATGATTGCTTCAACGGTGGGTGCGTGATGTGGTTCACGGTGTTTGTAATGCCCTTGTGAAACAAAAGCATAGTTGGGCGGTGCATCATCTTTGAGTTTGATACGGTTGTACCAGTCGTCATGGTCACTGTGTCTGAAGTCGAGAACCTTGGGATACCATAACTCGCCAGATGTCAGAATGACATGGGTGAGCGTTTCAAGTTCCTTGTCAGAAGGAGGGCACATTCGCATATACGGAAATCCATTGACAATATCCAGAGGAATGATGAAGCCATCGTTGGTGTGGATACATTGTCTGCCACCACATAGGAGGGATCGATCATCTACTCGGTTCTTGTAGTGCTCGATCTGACCAGATGCATGGATGGTACGGTTGATACCATGGTAGGCATATTGGCGGAGCACAATGATGATGGGACCTCGGTGTGAGGTGACTTTACCAACGCCATCAACGATCTTCAGACCATTCATCTCATGGTTGTCAATGCCAGTGACATCAACCTGTCGTTGGTGTGTAACCGTGACGCGAGCATCCTTACCAAGGATCCCGCCATTGGCTCCCCTATCAACAAGGGAACCACGATCGTTCTTATGCCGAACCACAGTAGTCTGAACTGTGTATTGGTATAGGGAAGGAGTGTTGTCATCTGCATCGGGAGGTACCGCCGAAGGAGGGGCGTGACAGTGTACCCCGGAAGGTATGGCAATAGCCGTTTGTGAAGAGGCCTGTGGACCATGTTGGCTTAGCGTGCTCCGGCCTGATGAAAATCCTGCTCGTCATCGGAGTCTTGAAGAGCAGCGAAGGAGTTGGATGCATCTCCAGTGCGAGACTGTTGGGATACATCGGAGGGGTGGTAGGAACTGTCAGAGCTCCTGGATTCGGATGAGCTGGATGAGAGCAGATCCTGTCTGTAACCAGATGGTGACATGAGGTTGCAGATAGATCCAAGAGTGCCTGTGGGCGTCGTGGATGGTTCCTTCTTCTTGGTCCTGCCCTTTCGTCCTCGAGGTTTGGAAGAGGTGACAGTAACGAATCCAGAAGAGTCTGGAGTGCCGTCAGAGACCGGTGTTGTTGTGGGGACCGTGGGGACGGATGCGGCAGAGGATGTCGTTATTGCTGCAGGTGCGAGCGCAGCAGGAGTCTGTCTGAGCACTCGGCGTTGTCGGACAGCCTTGCGGATTCCATGGGTGCCTTTGATGTGGCGCATGGAGGGGTCTTCCGGGAAGTCAGCCTCGCTTGGTGTCGCGACACTGAGGTCAGTGTCAATATCGGCTCCAATATCAGAGGAAGGATCGAGTTGGAGTTGGGAAATATCGAGCACTAGGGACTCTGGATCATCAGCGGGTATCTCTGCAATAGGTGCCTCCTCAACGGGTGCTTCTTCCGCTGTAAGATTGGCCAAGAGCTGGCTGTTGTTCATGCTCGGTGGCAGCTTGACACTGACGAAGCAAGAGTGTATCGCCAGGTTGCCGAATCTGATGGTGTGGTGGTGCCATGAGTGGGCCAATCATAGGAAGTGCCGTAGGATCCAGCTGTGCTTCCAGAGCTGAGGAGATGCGTTGACGTGTCCAGAGGTCGAAGGGTTCATCGCATAGAACCTGCGGTTCGAAGGTGTGGTACCCTGTGTGATCCTCTTGGATTTGCTGTTGGATACTCGTATCAATAGCCTCGTATTGAGAGGTACCGTAAGCAAACTGTGAGAAATCCTGATCACTGGATGGGAAGATTGTTTCTCCATCGTCAAGTGCGGGCATTGGAGGATCCGCTTCGTAGGGTACGTCGAGGAGGTCCACCGGCGTCGTCGTAGTCTCACGAGTGGTTTGTGTTTGGCTGTCCCCGGATCCATCAGAGAGATATACGAAGGGCTGCCAATCAGGATCAATCTCTGGCTCGCTGAACAACATTTCGTGGGAGTAGGACTCGTAGGATGAGCGATCAACCTCGTGAACTCATACCTCGCGTGTAGCCGTATTGGACGGCTGTGATAGGACGGACGCGATGTCACCAGCGAAGGACGGTGGCATAGAATGCGTCTTGTTGCACGCGAGCTGCAACAGGTCGGTGTCCGTCTTGTTGGACTTGGTTTGGTGCGAGGACACTTCTAGGTTGCCTGCTCGTGGCGTGGTGTTGCCCACGTCGAGGAAGTCATGGGAGTTGACTGAGTGGGCTGGGCGTGATTGCCCAGAGTTGTGTTGACTACGTCGAACAGCTAAGTCAGCCGTGTAGTCAAGGATGCTCTTCTTGCCCTGCTCAGAGATATTATCCCATGCCTCTTGATCCGACTTGGATAACGACCACCATGTGGTTGCGTTCATCATGACCTTGCGTGGACCGCGAGTGTCTGTCTGATGGGCTTGCAATAGGACCTCCACTGGTGTATCCATATCGTGGACGAACGCCTCATGGGCGTTGTCACAGGTTTCCGCTGTACCATCATCGAAGAGAATTTCGTATTGGTAGGTACGACGACGAGCGTTGCTTCGAGAGCGTGTTGACGTTGCATGACTTGCACTGTCATGCAGTTGTGCTTGCTCAAGAAGGGCTGCTCAGTATTGCTCGAGCGTATACTGGGAGGTGTCGCCTGCAGCTTTCTTGGTTTGCAGTGCGAGACGTCGTACGGGAGCGAGATTTGGTGCCTTGGAGATTGAGCGTTCCAAGAAACGTGCCCCCTGCTGGTCAGTGTATGGCTCGTCGCTGATCTCATTGTACTGCCGAAATTGTTCGAGGAAGTTGGAGATGAAACCAGCTTGGGACCCTCTCCATACACCTTCTGCGATATCGGCGGAGGTGAGATAACACGAAATCTTATCCGAGCGCAGGGTTGCGACCATGGACTTGGAGTAATATTCGTCAATTGCCTTCCAGATCGCACGAGTGTCCTTGTCGGTTTCGTTGGCAAGGATGACAGATCGTGCCTGTGCTTCTTGGAAGATGTCTTCGAAGGTCTTGTACATCCATTCTCGTTGTTTCTCGTCTAGTTCGACGTTGGTGACCGTGAAGTCAGAATCAATGAGGTGGGAGAGACCTTGAGATTTGAGCGTGTTGAGGAAGTTCTTCCTCCATTTGATGAAAGAGGATTTGTCGCGAAACTCCCTGAACTCCGACCGAACGGGCTTGTTGTTCTTGTCCCAAAGTGCGATTGCACGCTCCCCATCGGTCATCGTGGCATCGCTGCGTCTCATTTGCTGCCATGGGATGATTTCGCCGTGTGGCTGGAAGATTCCAACTCTGAAAGCGTCGAGCGTGGTGGCCGTCAGTGATACGATGCGGACGGGTGCTTTCTTCTTGAACCACCAATGGTGATACATCTGTATCGCCGCGAGCAGTAGCTTCTTCCTGGTGAGAGGTACTGGTCTTGGAGCGCCGTTGGTGTCATTGGAAGCTTGGAGATCCATAACTTCATCTTTGGTGAGAAGTAGGAGATCCATCCATCCGTCGATTCCTTGTTCAGACAGTGCGATGCGCATGTGAGATGCATTGTACCCTGTGGTGGAAGCGTCTTCGCCGCATAGGTTGCATAGGACATGCTTGAGCCTGGCTGGTTCGTCGGCCATCTTGATGGAGGTGTGGCAGTGCGTAACTGCGACTAGTTAATCTGCTAACGTGAGGAAATACTACTTGAATAGAGGGATCTTGTAGAGGTAGCTACCACCCAACGAGATCAGCTGCAACTATTCAAGACGAGTGCAAAGTAAATGCAAAGTTCGCTTCTTAGTAATTCATAATCTGTGTTGTGAGCTTTGATTGATGCGATCAGTAAAGCTAGTTTGTAGCGTGTTAGATCAATGCATCGTGGTTGTTGATCTTGATTCATACGGAAGTCAACGTGGTATCTGCGGGAAACGGTTCGTTGGCAGGATGCTTTACTCCTGTCGAATACTCCAGTTTACCGTGTCATTTGGTTTCGTTGAGAACGTGTTCTTGCCAGCGTTCTCTGTTCCATCGTGTTGACTCATAAAGCATGACTCAATCTACTCACGGATACTCTGAGTCGTGGGAGGAACTGTAACGCTTTCACCACCCTGTTTTCTTGCCGCACCTTGTCTATCGATGCGATGTTCGGTTACTTATTCGGTAACCTTTTCTCCCCTTTTTATTCCTGTTAACCATGACAATCTTGTCTCCCGATTGTTGTTGTTCGAAACCTCTTGCTGCAGTATTCGCCAGTAGTATCCTTAAAGATTCTAACCCCAATATTATTCCAATCTGCCCCTCTTTTGGTCTAGTTTCCCGAACTGTACTTAGTGATTAGTATCCTAGGAACTCTTAGTTTGGAAGCACGTTTGCCGTGTTTTTGGATGCTTTGCATGACTGTTAAGTAGGAATTGCCCTTCCATTTGGCTAGGTACTGGATCCTGCTTTATACGGTAAACATCTTTGTTCGGAGGGAAAGAACTATTTAAAGCCGATCCTTTTTAATTACCAATGACCCAGACATGCTTCAAATTATGCACGGTGTCCACCACATGCATTGTGAACAACGAGGGTGTAGGTTTGTTAAACGGGCCGTACTGGATCATTGAGCATGCCTTTAACGGATTTGTAAGTACTGTTTCATGGGGAACCAGAAGCTTCGGTGCATAATCCGCAACCTCCCTTCACGATTTGTATCGTAGGGTCGACCTTCAACTTTAATCGATAACCTACCTTGTAGATTGGTATCCTACCTTCAGATGCGCTTCTCAGATGGTGTTGTTGTGGATGGAGTATTCAATGAAGGGATCAATGATGTGGAGTGGTGGCTTGTCGCGGTATCTATGAAAGTGGTCCACTCGAAGAGTTCTGAAGAGGATCCTGTCAGAGGCGTCGAAGGTACTAGTATCAATAGTAGCAACACTGTTGGTGTTCGTGGTTGTTATTGTTGGTGTTGTGGCTCCTGCTGCTGGAGAGGAGTTAGATATCAAAGAGGTATCGAACGATCCATGCGGAGAATTCGCGATCGATAGAGGTACGTTGGTATCTTTCGCGCGATTCCCGGATACTCTTGAATCTTGTTCTTGTGTCGATAAGGCTGAGGTTAAGTGGTTCTTCCTCTTTACACGTAAAAGGGATCTTTGATCGAAAAAGGAGCGACAATGACGCTTTTGACGGTAGAGATTGTTGTGCCTCCCGATTTCCATAGAGATTGTATGAGGGATGGTATGCAATTCTGCACCTGCAAACTTGGTCTTGATGCTGGATTTTTCCAACTTGACAGTCGGCGGTAGAGAAAAGAAAACCCTTTGAATGCTGTGATTTTTCAATGGTGGTGGCTTTCTGCTCTACACCGGAGACTTTCCGATTGAGATAATACACTGTAGACAGTAGGGGTGCAGCCGATCATGCGGAAGCCTCGGAGAGGATCCTGTGGAGGCACGGTGACAGGAAGAGGAGGTGCTTCCAAAGAGGAAAATTTGCGAAGATTCGATTGACTCGATTCGTATAGTAAAATAGTACAATTCAACACACAATCAAAAACAGGCTCCAGAGCGCCGATTCGCCTGCTGCCACTGCCAATACAGACAGTGGCAACACTATAAACAAGGTTAATAGGCTCGGTTTGGTCTCCAATGGCTTCGTATTGATCGTTTCACTCAAGGTACTAGTAAAGGACGTTTTCATTTTCCAGTCATGGAAAAAGTTGAAAAGAAAGGAATCGCAGATGGCGGCTACCATGCGAAAGAAGACTTCGACGTATTGAGCACTCCAAATGCACACGATCAATCGAGTGTGAAGAAATTTAAGAGCAGAGTTTTGAAGCGTCATGAAAAATTCAACAACATGGTGAAGAACTTTAAAAGCACGTCCGATACATTCCGTCATGGCCAGTTTCGATTGCAGCAATGCATGACGGCTGTTATCGTTATTTGCCAATACCAAATGGAAAATGGCAACCCACTTTGGAATGCATGCGCTGGAAATATGTAGAGAGAGTAGCTAGTTGAAGTTTATAAATCGAATCATTAAGCAATTTTGTTAGTTCAATAGTCAGCTTCGTCTTTTTCTTTACTGGCTGCCATTTCAAAAGACCTTCAGTTTTGGCAGCAGCGAAAAGTGAAGACGAAGAACGCTTGTTGTGACCAGTTTCATCATCCAATATTGCGTCTCCAGCACTGGTGGTAAGCCCCAAATGTCCTGCTTCTTGCTTTGACTCAGCTTCATTCTGCTATCGGCTTTCGCGACAACGGCCATCAAAAAACCTTGTGGCATCTTCGTGATCTTGATTCAACTGGCTAATGGTTTTATCAAGCCATTTGTCCTCAATATCTTCTTCGCTATTCAACCAGCGATCAATGCTGTCTTTGTCACCGTCGTTTCCCGGCCCAGGCAGGCATTGGTCCTACCAGTGGCATTGTTGGTCCTGCCGGTGGCTTTGGTACTGCCGGTGGAGGCATCTGATTGTTCAGTGGCATTGGCATTGGTGGTCAGTAAGGTGACACTGGCATTGACCCTTGCTGATGAGAGGAGTTACCTAAACACATCCAAAGAAACAACATAAACTTATTAGTAGAGGCTTGCATTACTCTAGTCCATCCACATGAAAAGAAATTGGAACCACTCAACCTTTCCGACCGCCACCCTTCTTCTTGCTGATTCTCACTTTCGACATGCGAGAGGAAAGAGATGCTGCTGCATCAGAACCATTCGGCACAGCGTCCTCTTCCAATCGTCCTCTCACATGGGCCTCTTCTGCAATATCAGCAATATGCCAATAGAAACGGGGACGATCGTCTACTGTCCAAACTTCAATCTCTCGATCAACTGTTCCCATATCTGGCGTTTCCGTCTTGACTGTAATCTTGGGCAAGCTCCCGTCTTCATCAAACTCGTTTTGTGTGGCAGAATCACACTTGACAGGTTGTTCTCCATGCCTTCATGAGCCTTGAGTTTCTCAGCTGAAAGATGGACGTGTCCTCCATTGACCTTGGAGAAATTGAGAATGTACGTTCCTTTGTTTTTGTTTTTCTTCAAGACTTCTCTATTCAATGAGTGAGCTCCATTCTCAATTGCTTCAAGCACAACCAAATCGTCTGGCTTCATTTCATCTAGAATTTCCCGAATTTCATCATCTTCCCCTGCCGCATCAGAAGCAGTCACAGCCAGAGCCTCGATGGCAATGCTCTTGACAATGAGGAGAGTTTACCTCAGTCCCTCCTGACTTTAATTGTGAAGCATTTATTTAAGCCTTTTCTACCAAGGCCACACAAAAACTAGTAACTTAGACAAACACGAAGGAGTAAGATTTGATGAACACAAACCACAATACTACTATTTTACTATACGTCTGAACCATGGATTGTAAACATGTTACATTATTCCTTCTTTTTATTACGCCTTCAGGGAGTATGGTGTGTGTCACGAGAGTAGGGAACAAAGGTTGACATGTATCACGAATCATTGAAAAGTACACTATTACTATGCGTTTTGAGTCAATGCATGATTCACTATTCAAGCTTATATCTTTCAGTTCTCGTTTACTTATGCCTGTGCAGGAATGCGAATGTCCTATTCTTACTGGTCAACCGAAAGATATATCAATAAGTTTCTTGAAGGATCAGTTCCAATACTCAAGTAGTGGACTGGACCTCGCTGAAACCCTTCCTCAGGTACAGCGGTAGTCAGGCAGTTCAGGGAGCCTTGTCGTGCCTCAGGAGTATTCCAACACCTCCAGTAGGCACCAAACCAAGGATTTGGCCCTGTCAGTCAGACAGGAGGGCCAGCAAAGCTCTCTGCTGGACCCTTTGGGCCAGCTCTCCTCAGGAGCTGGGAACCTTCGTTATTCAATCGTGCAGTGGCAGTCTGGGAACAGTACTATCTGCTACCTCCTACTGCTTCTGCCCGGCCTCAACAGGATTGGTATCAACTGCTGCGGTATCAAAGGGGCTACAAGCTAATCAGGATCGGTCTCAATCTTTCGTACTATTTTCTTAACTATGGTAGAAAGGACGATCCTTTCTTGCTGCTTTGCTGGGAGATAAGCCAACTGCGCATGCTGGAGTTGTAGGCCAGCATAGCTGTTGGAGCTATCCCAGAGGAATCCAGAGCTCTCGCTCCTAAAAGTTATCGCTCCCCACGAGTGCGTATGGATTCGCTCTCATGGGTCTGCCACGATGTACGATTAGTTACTAACTAACTATCTACAAACTCTCCCCATGAACGAAACATTCATGGGCCACTCAGCATCGGCTGCTAGTGGGACACAATGTGAGATGGGGATCTCACAAGTGGAGGGACTTGCATGGTTGGTCGGTTGCTGGACCAAAGGTAGGCGCAAAGGGGTTGCGTGCTTCATCAGCATGGCCAGACTCGGTAGGTGTCGGCGGTGCTGGTTGCTATCATAGCTGTTGTTTGTTTTCTTCATATGTAGACAAATATTCGTGGCTTTGCCACAGGCCGAATTCAGCGGTGGCAAGCTCTCAGTGGAGCGGCCTTCTTGCCCCGCGGACATGTTCCTTGACTATAGGCTTTGGGCTCGATCGATCAGGAACGTGAATCGATCGCCCTAGGGAAAATCCAACGGCGTCACCGGTATTGGTTCATTGCCATGCACTGTGGCCATGGCAGCCAGCTTCGGGGTAGGAAGCACCGTGGCAGTCAGCTCCTGGGAAGGAGACACCCTGGCAGTCAGCTTCTGGGTAGGAGACACCAAAGCTGCCTTGGTCAAAGGTGCTTGCTGTGGTTGCTCCCCATGGATTCCACCAAGAGCAGAGGGTATCTGCTTGGTGGGCCTCCTGGCAAATGGACTGGTGATGGCTGGACCTAGACTGGGCCTAGTATCCGAAGACGATGTCACCTCATTGGGCACAAGTCTTGTGGCACTGGCTGTGCCATAGGTTGGTGGTTCTGTGGGAACCAGGCTGGGAACCTTGGGCGTCCCTATGGGTGATGGACCACTAGGTATCCTGCCAATGTTGGTTGTGGTGGGACCCTTGTGTGCTCTGTGCCTTGGAGCAGGTTGCTTGGGGGTCACCACTGTGTGGGTCTGCTCATGTGCTCCTGGTTGTGGAGCTGACAGAGTGAGAGCCACACTTGGTCTATTTGGTTGTGCAACTGGAATGTTGTTGGCGCCAGCTCTGGAAGCTGGTTGCTTACTGGCTGGAGGTTTTGCCATCATGATCTCCCCAGAGGTTGGATGACTACTAGGGCTGGCAAGCTCGATGATCTCCCCATCATCCAACGATGGATGGGCACCAGCGAGGGCATGCAAGGGTGTGGCACTGGGCAGCTGGTGGCTCGTAGCTGGGACACGCAGGGGTCGTGTGACAGGCAACTCCCCACAAGCTAGCTTGGGAGGTGGAGCCGTGGCTACATTGGTGGGCAGCTGGTTGGTGGCCAAGAGGGCATTAGTCAATCGTTGCTGGATGGCAGTGGCATCTTGCTTGGAACGAGTAGCCCTGTGGCGCTGCTGCTTCTTTGAGCTGTGGAGCAGTTGGGGACTAATAGCGCTGCCACCAGTCGGCTTGTGGATGCCATCATCACTGCCCATGGCTGACAGTGGAGTGGCATTGGTCTCCCCATGAACTGGTGGTGTCAAAGCAGGTGTAGGTGCTGTGACAGGTGGCCTAGCAGCTACCATGACCAAGGCTTCCAGTTGAGTTGTCAGTTGGTCCTTCAACGCGATGAACTGAGCTTCCATCTTTCGTTTGAAGGTTTCGTGGTCAGCTCTCATGTCTTGCTTGAATGATTCATGATCAGCGCCCAGGTTTCGTCTGAGGGAGGACTCGTGTTCAGCTCTCATGAGGTCGAGTTGCTGGGCAACGGTGACCTGTTGCTGTTGAAAGCGGATCAGCATGTCTTCCATGGCTGGGGTATAAATGAGATCTGGGTGACAACTGGAGCTGTCGAGCGACAGCTCTGAAATCTCCCCATCACCCAGCTGGTGATTGGTCCTACCATAGGCCATTGGTGCCGGCCTCTTCTCAAGGATGTCGAAGGGTGATGTGTATGCGTCTGGTGGGGACACTGTTGACACAGGTGGTGCCGGTGTCTTCTCAAGAATGTCAAAGACGGATTTGTATTCATCTGGTGGTGGCACTGGTGGCTGTGTGTCCCGATGCCGGTGGCAGTAGGCTAGGTTGCTGTTGCCAGCTCCACCGTGGTGTGTGGGGCGGGCACAGGCGGTGTAGCTACTTTGGACTTGGGGCCCAGGGTAGGCGCGGTGCCACCAACGTTCGGAGTAGCCAGGTGCATAAGGGTCGCTCACATCGCTGTAGAAACCATAGAAAGACATGGTGCCTCTTGTTGTCTGTCACAGGAAGAAGTGTAGCTTGTACCTTGTAAACTCTGGAATTCAGCTGTTGTAGCAGGGCAATAAACCTTGACTCAACTGTAATCTGGAAACCACAAAGATGACTTCTTGGGACCTTGCTAGGGGCCTGGGAAATTCAATCTAAGTGTAAGTGAATAAGGTAGCCAGTGTAGAGGGTCTGGAGCCTGCTTCCTGTGTTGCCGTGGTGCTGGGAGTTGGCTTGGATTTGTGAGATTTTGCCTCACTGGAAGCTAGCTTACTGGGACCAATGAATCTCCCCACAAAAGCTCCTAAAATTCAAGGTGAGGTACCCACTGACCAATTGAAGGGTGGCGGATCCACTGGTGATAGGCACAAGCCGTGGATCCTCTTCGGTGGTCTCCCCGTGGTTGTTCGAACCACCAACTCGTGCAGGAAGCTTCGTACCCAAGATCGCGAATTCGCGATTTTCAATGACTCGACGAACAATAACCGTAAATCGCTTGAAAATGTGAGCGCAAACGAATTACCACAGCTGAGCCTGCTTTCGGGGCTAGAACCGGTACGGGGAACGTTGTCGTATAAGGCTTCGGGGATCCAGGATCGCAAAAGAACGCTTTGACGTTCCGCGCGCTGACTCAGAGCACGTTCAATAAGTACCAAAACTGTAAGTGTCACTCGAATACTGCACGGGCGATCTGATTGGCTGATATGCTTCCTAGAAAGAACGTCGAATCGTTCCATGACGTTCCGCGGATCCCGAAACCAGTACAGGACGGAAACTCGTGACACTCAAAACTGCACGGACAGGCTGAAGAGATAAGCCTTGGTCTGGACCAATAAATCACGAAAAATCAATGTAGGATTGGAAAGCGATAAGCCCGTCGCACAAGGAGATATGCGACACGAGCCGTAATAATCAGTTGATGCTTCTTCGGACGTAAAAGGCTTCTTCGATTGCCAGAAGAGGTGCGAACCAATAAGTCTCGTGTTGACTCGGAGACTCCAGCTGTTCGATCAACGGAACTGGTGACTTCTTTCGAGTGAATTGGCTGCTTTTCCGTGCTACTCTACTACTAGCTGCTAGCTAGCTAGCTTGTTGCCGTGTTGCCGTGTTGCCGTCGTCAAGGTGTTGGCTCTGCGAGTTTAGGTCCTCTTTCAATGGCAATGGGCTTTGTGCTGGACTTGTAGATTGGAAGATGGCCAAGTCAAAGGTTCCTGTCACTGTGGTGATGGCTGGAACTATCAAAATTGACCAGAAGGTTGTTGAGTTATGACTTCAAAATGGGCCTTGAAATCACCTCAAAGTGCCAATGAAATCCAATGAATCCAACTGTAGCTGTAATGTAGTTCGAAGAGATCCTTTTCTCGTCAAGGAGGTCTCTTCTTCCCTTAAGAACTGCCTGCAAATCTATGCTGACTGTTAATCCAATAAGTTTCTTGAAGGATCAGGTAGTCAGGCAGTTCAGGGAGCCTTGTCGTGCCTCAGGAGTATTCCAACACCTCCAGCCAGTAGGCACCAAACCAAGGACTTGGCCCTGTCAGTCAGACAGGAGGGCCAGCAAAGCTCTCTGCTGGACCCTTTGGGCCAGCTCTCCTCAGGAGCTGGGAGCCTTCGTTATTCAATCGTGCAGTGGCAGTCTGGGAACAGTACTATCTGCTACCTCCTACTGCTTCTGCCCGGCCTCAACAGGATTGGTATCAACTGCTGCGGTATCAAAGGGGCTACAAGCTAATCAGGATCGGTCTCAATCTTTCGTACTATTTTCTTAACTATGGTAGAAAGGACGATCCTTTCTTGCTGCTTTGCTGGGAGATAAGCCAACTGCGCATGCTGGAGTTGTAGGCCAGCATAGCTGTTGGAGCTATCCCAGAGGAATCCAGAGCTCTCGCTCCTAAAAGTTATCGTATATGGTGAAGAACTCTAATCCTGCATAAGCCCACCATTGCACCCCTTAGAATAATTTGCTATATAAAGTACTGTACGCATCTACCTACTAGTGAATTCACGAATTTGTTCTGTTTTACTATACGTATTCGCTCTATGCAGGATTCGTGTTCCGATCGGCGATTACACGGAACACGAAAGAATCCGATGCATGTTTCAAAGGTCACATGTTTTGCTTAAGCCTGTCAGTGTTGGAGGAAATATTCCTGATACCTCAATTATTATTGACTCGTGTATTAAACATCTAGTCCGGTTCGCATGCATATTCATGATGCAAGGAACCGAGGGAGTTTTAGGTCTAAAGTGTTACGGGGGTCCTTATATCCAATTCAATCACAAGAATTGCTATGCACCACCAGAAAATCCTCACTTTTGCTTTTCAGCTTAAACCAAAACCAAATCACCCCTCAATAAGCTGCAGTATTACTAGCAAACAACACTGAAAAGCAAAAGTCTCATCTCGAGCGAAGCAAGATCAACACCTCGAGATTGATAACATCAAGTTGCACTACGCTAAAAGCTAGTGTAAAGATCTTTCGAGTGTTTTGAGTTTGAGAGAATGAAAGTTATGAGAGGATTAGAAAGCTATGAAAACTAATCAACGAGAGAGATCCACAATCAAAGGATCGTAGATCTGAACTCCCGCGGGAGACTGTAGAGTGTGATAGAGTAGGTTGCGGTAGCAATCCTACTCACTCCACGATCCAAAAACGGAACGCGTGGAAGATTCGTCTAGCATTTATCTAGTAGCGTGGAATCTCTCCACGCCAGCTAAATATCTAGCGCGATGTTTCACCATCGACCTAGTATGACTAGCGGTCATGAGAACCCTGTCTCAGTGACTATTCACGAAAGACTCAGTCATGAGTCGAACTCAAACCCTATCTAGGATCGAGTCGCGAATAAGGCTAAGAGCCGTGTATTGCAAAGTTGATCCTACAAGACTATATCAATCATAGCAAAGAGTAACTATAGCAACAGAGAAGAGGTGCACAAATACTGCACACAGCCTCACTATAAGAGCATCGAAACACCTCTAACACGAAAGAGGTGCGCGCGGGAAGAATCCCATCTTCAATCCCATTCGGACGTCACCGATCGATCGAACAGTTTCCGGCCGGAACTACGTTGATCCAAGAGTATAGGTAGATCAAGAAGAAGATTCCACACGGATTTGCTATTGTCACCATCGCGGTAGTCCTCTTATCCAGTGAGTTGAAGTCGATTACGTCATCGCGCGAGATTACGAGGATTTTGATCCATCTCATCACAACGAACAGAAGTTGTCGAACGGGGATCAAGCTTGATCCTGACACAGGCGTTGCAAGCAAGAGGACCCATACATCAATCGATAGAGGACATCTAGCCGCATCTCTGAGTATGTATCAGTGCAAGCTTCTAACTCCAAGAATTGAGTGAGATAGGTTGATTCGAGTGATACAGTGCTACTATGAAGAGAAGTACAAAAATCCCGGTAAACCACACGGAGTTCTAAAACTCCACCGTTTGCCTGTTTCACACTGTAATACTCACACAGTGTACTCAACCAAGCATACCAAAGCCATCTGCAAGAGCACAGAGGCATACGAAAGGCTACAGAGGAGTTCGCTACTACCCTGAGCCACGAAAAGGTCCATCCAATGGACACATCAAGAAGAACACCACGAGTTCCTCTGGAATTCCGTGAGCTGTCAACGACAGAGGCTATTCAGCCAGTACACCAAGAGGGACGAAAAGAAGGCTATCCAGCCACCAAGCAACACTACACGAGTAGTGTCCGCCTTGAGATCCTTCCTGCAGGAGTATCCACACAGTCAGTTCCACGAGAACACAAGCAAGTTCCAAGGAACAAGCAAGCACAAGAGTGCATTACAAGAAAGCACAAGAGTGCATTACTGCGACAATACCATTGTGCATTGATTAATCTAAGGATCTAAGAGATGTAAAGTTTGTATTGCCAAATAAGTGAGCAGTTATTGATTATTTTCTAGAATAAGCCTGCAAATAGTAAAGCTGTAAAGCTGAATTGTAAGCTGTATCCCGTCGCACTCCCTTACAGCTGAAATGAAGCTGTCGCAAGAAACGATAGGAGAGAGTCCCCAGCAAAGTGCTGAGGTAAATTACACCCCATGAGGAGCTTCGAATGACCGCAAACTGTGGGCTGGCAGACCCTTAGTGAGATGTCGGCCCGTTGTTTCAGAGTCGGAATGTACTTGCCACGATGCCCTTGACTCCCTGTATTTGACCTAAAGAAGTGGTACTTTAATGCCAATACTTGTTGCGCTGCAACATCTTGGGAACATTCACAAGAGACAGCAACTTTGGTTGTCTTCGAACACTTAGAGCGCACAGACTGTCATTAATTACGGGCATGTTCAGTTTGTTACCAATTCTTTGAGCAAGGCTCGCATAGAAGCAGCTCCCTCATTGACATGCTGAAGCAACATACTCAGCAAGCAGTGGAGCTCAAGTAAGTCAGTCTGCAGTTGCTGGACAAATGATAGGGCCCACAAAAAGTCAAACAAAACAGGGAGACTTGACGGAAAAGGATCCTGATCATCCTCATATCCATACAACCCGCGAAGTCAGCATCCACCCACAATCAAGTCCTGATCAGGTTAGGGCTAAAACAAAAGCCTTTGTCACTTGTGCCAATCAGTACCGAATGTTCGTTGATGGCTTGAGCATGGGAATGCCTGGGTTTGTGGCTGAATCTGCTACCTGTGTACATTAAAGTGATGTCTGGGCAGTGTTCGACGCAATATAAAGAGCATCCCAACTGCAGCAGGATAGCTCCACTCTTCTTCAAATGGGCCCCCAGTTTGTCAGCCCGAGCGGATCGGTGGCACAGGAGAAAGCTTAGAGCGGCTTCAGACATGCCAGTGTATTCATAACCTTGTTGATGACCCTTTTGAGTCAATTCACATTGTCTCCCTGTTTTTCAAAATTAATACCAAGGAATCAAAATGTCTCCCTTGTCTTCCATGGTGAGATCATATCCAAGCTCTGGAGCTGCCAACATAATCAATCAATCATTGTCCGGACTGAGCCAGATTTGGATCACAATAATTTAATACATGAGTTATGCTCCTTATGAATAAAAAACAGTTGCTTCTGAGGTTTCGAAACCAAGTTGGATCATCCAGCGACATAGATGCTCATAGAATAATTTGGGTGAATCTGGTCTGCCATAGATGACTTGTCAAGTTTCAAAACACAGTCCTGTCCTCATAATCTTTGGTCGATAGTACTGAGGCATTCCATGTACAATGGCTGGTGGCAGGCCTGAGGACTGACAGAAACAAGAGTAAAATAACTTGTCTCGATCCCATCCATGCGCGCTGCAAGAAGACCGCTCTAACGTGGGCAACCGACAAGTGGAGAATGTGCGGGCCTTCATAGGATTGAAGGTCACCTCTGCAGCCCATCTAGATTTGAACTTTTTCAATTGGCCATCTGGTACCTCTTTGATTCGTTGTACCATGTTCCGGGAACTGCTTGAGGTGTGAGGGCATTGAGAACGTTGTACGATGTGCCAAGTCCTTTCCTTCAAGGCTGGCAATTTCTTTGTCCATGCTGCCCAGAAGTGGCCTGCATGGTCCAATCAGAGATTCCTTCAGAGATGGGAGATCTCGGGTCTCTGGAAGTTTTTGGCCTTGAGAGCCAGTGGGCTTTGAAGAATGCCAGTATGAGAACGATTCCTGGGGTTGGTCAAGGGTGAATAACCATTCACCTGAGCTTGCACATGTGCCTGAAATTGAGTGATTCCAAGTCATAGCTAAGAGCACAACTGAGCAGGGATGAAGGCGTGGCATAGTCTCAGTTTTGGGTCTGTTCAGATCTCAGGCTTCTTGTTGTGACTGTCCTATGGGATTCCGACGTGGGGCAGCGACAGGATTGCCTCGATGGGAACATCTGTGGTGGGAGTGCTAACGATGGGAGGCTCCCTTGTCCAGACGAAGGCAATTGTTGGGTCTGAAACAATGGTAGACGGTCTGGAATCTCCCTGTGTGAAACCTGGGGTGCTGTGCTGGAGACGGAGTTGAAAATGTAATCATCTCCTTTTTCTTTCTCTTGTCATCCTGCCATAACTTTCTCCCTGTCGAAGCTTCTGAAGATGAGATCGGTGCTTGGTTGATGGCTTTTCCCCTGGAGTAAGCCACTCGTCTGCTAAGGAGGTGGAGTGTCCTCATCAAAGAGGGTTCGAAGCGTTGGAAAATGCACATGTTTGTCCATTCTGGAGGTGGTGATCTTCTGAAGAGTAACTGTTCAAACCAATATCATAGACAAATGGTACTGGGGCGAAAGGTATCCGGTTGTAGTTGCGGATCAACCCAACATTTTTGAATGAACAGGTGAGGTCCAACATATTTGCCTCTCCTGGACCTGGCTGCCATTTTGGAATCTTCCTCCTTCACTGGTAAGCCGAGGTTCCAAACACATAGGCAGGGCATCCCCATGGAAGGGCATTTCTGATGACTTTGCCATCACTGACAGTCTGGAAAATATCTCAATGGGAGGAATGCCAGGAACTGAATTTGGAGTGTGGTTGTAAAGGGGTGCTGAGCGACTGCCAAGGCCCAAAGGGATTCATCATCAACTTACGGCAATAGAAGTGCAGCATGGATTATCATTGTTCTAGCTTTGGTTACTACAATTTTAATGGCTCCCTCAGAAACCGCATTCTGCCATTTGGCACCGGTTGCAGAGTATATGATTGATTGATGGTGGTCCAAGAGTTGACATATTGCTTGGCTTTGTAAGAGCCATGTCAGGTGTATGACTGAACCAAACGGGACACACCCATGATATGAGAAGAGATGGGGATCAAGATGACCTATCTAGAAGGTAAGGAATGAGAAAGAGAACTAAGCAGTCTATATTTGGGGATTTCATATATATGGAGATCAGAAAAGGCACATATTACTGGGTGGGATGGGGGCACAGGAATGGGGCTGGCAGGTAAGGGCTAGTTGAATAAGATGGGCATAATAGACAGAAAATTTAGTTGGTTAAATTCTCTAAATACTCAGGTAAATAACTTTATGTGATGTATTCCCTGTGCTTCAGGAATTGGTGGTAAGAAGAAATTATCATCTCAAAAGGGAAATAAGGACTGCGCTCAGAATAGTAGGAACGTAAAGAAAATTGGGGGTCTAAATAATGCCAGTTTGAGGCTGAAAAGTATTCCTTTTCTTTTAGGGCCCACCGTATAATGGTATCGATTTTGGATATCTTTCGATTTTGGTAAGGGTCATTTGGTCTGACCAGGCAACTATTTCCATTAAATGGGACAGGGTGTTCACGGCACATTTTTTTCGGGAAATGGAATCACCAACACAGACTTTGCTGTGTCAAGTGCCTAAAATCAGAAACGTCTTGTTGGGGTTCTAAAGAAATCCGACCAGAGTCCTCTAGAAGAGATAGACAATTGGTAGAAGGAAGTTGCCCCATACTATGATTAACTTGGTCATTTGATACACAATTTTGTCAATAGAAAGTTTCAGTTGGTATGGGTAATGAAGGGAGGTACATTGTATAGTAGTTAAGAACTTTATCTTTTGTGGAGAGGAACAGAAGATTCGGATTCTGAAAAGATAGTTGTATGATAAAGAGGAGTCAGCATATCTGAATTTTTAAATGCTTTCCATTAGAGGGATTATGAATAGTCAGGCCTGGAGGAGTAAACGCACATAAGAGTAGAAAGAGGCTAGGGAGGTATGAGCATGTCTGTTGGGTAGTGTTTGTGGTGAAAGACGAGAAATGCTAGAGCGGGATTACATATTAGTAAAAAGACGGGATATGGAACCTGGTAGACACCCAGTTGGATTGGACATCGTGCAAATTTATCATTCTTTTTGATACTCGCAATAGTACGGCCTCTATACTAACACTCAATTCTAGTATCGAGAACGTCGGACCAAAAAAGTGGGCAGTAACGCAAGGCAATCATCAACGGAGTACAATCTCAGAACAACTAATTGGGATTCGAGGGACATTTTCACTGAGTAGCATTATATTATTTATGGTCTCAATGTAATGTGGTAATTGAGTGCTGCCGTTGAATAGCTAGTCATTAATAAGGACAAAGTTCCACATCTATTACATATATCAAGACTCTATCGTGTTTACCTGTATACGAGTCACTGGCATGATTTCACTTAATAATTTTGAGTTATTCTTCCTGCAACACAGCCGTACTGGAAGAAGCGTTATCACTACCATTTCTTTATGTCATTTATCTCCCTATATTCTTTCTTTGTTGCACCATAATGTTCGTTCGTTGCTTTATTGATTAAATGGATGTTTCTATTCTTCCCCATACTTTTCAAGGTGATGTTGACCCCACTTTATCACAGGCTTTCTGGGACCACCTGGTCCTCAGAGGATAACAAGGGCTGGGGAGGTTGGGGAGAAATCGAGGTCCATCGCCCTCCACTGCTTAGAGCCTTTGTGAAGCCAGCATGTGTGATCCACTTTAGGCGCAGGTTCTTAATCATCCTGATACTTTCAACAACTCGCTAATCCTCAAGCTTTCTTTGTCCATCAAGGCCTTGACCCAAAGCATGCAACTAGCGTCATTTCGCAGCTACCACGACCTATGCTGAGTGGCATACGGGCGGAGATGCTACAATTATAATGAAAGTTTGCACTCCAGTTTCTACCGACTTACTCTGTTCACAAACAGGAAGACCTCTTCTTCTCTACAACAATGACTTCAGTTTTCATCACAACACGAGACCTTTCTACATTGACAATTCTGGCTGCATGGCATCAAGGAGGACATCTGTCTTTCTCCCCATTCAGTTCATGGGCTGGGTGGTTTCATTAGACCAACAGAGGTCTTGGTTTGCTTAGAAGCCAAGTTCGGGTGACCATCCGATAAATGTGCCGCCTGTCAATATGGAAAGCAAGTCAGTACAACATGACCACTACCTACTGTCACCAAGAGCATTCCAGACAAAACAGGTAGCCCTCAAGAAGGAACATTGGAGCCGGTTATGACACATTTAGTGACCAATTGGGAATCAGAGTGGCGGGAAGCTTGAGCTGAACACTGCGGAAGGGACCAAGACAGCAACCTAGTTCGGTGGAACTTCAACTATTTTGTGACTGCAAGCACTCAGCAGCATCTGCCCAATCACCCCGTTACCATTTGAATGCTTCTTGCATTCTATCATCGGCAGTAGCCTACGCAGTCTAAATGTATCGACCATGTGGAGTGTTGGTTCAGTCATATCACATTCGCAATGGCATCTTCCCCAAAGCCCAGCATATGTCCACCATTAGGGCACCCAGCTCAATCAGATACCTCTGCACACCGGATGCCAATGAGCCAGCAATGAGGTTTCTGAGAGAGAAGCCATAGAACTTGTACGTAACAAAAACTAGACATGATGATCCACATGATGCACTTCTCATGGCCGGAAGTTAGCTGAACTTCTTTGGCCTTTGGCAAGTCTCTCATGCACGCGACACTCTACACCCCACACATCAAGATCACGTCACTCTGCAATTGCTCCATTGAGATATTTTTCCAGAACTATCCGTGTGGTTCAAGTCTCCGATGCCCATCCTGGGACAGCCTAACTTTTTTGGACCTCGGTTACCACCGTGAACGGAGGAGAGCATTCCAAAATGGCAGCCCAGGTCCAGGAGAGGAAAATATGTTGGCACCCTCACCTGTCCATTCAGAAACACTGTTGGTTTGATGCACACCTTCAACACGGACTACCTTTCGCCATCAGTAAATCATTGTCTACGATGATTGTTTGCAACACCGTTGTACTCTTCGACACGATACACCCACCTCCAGAATGGACCCACCAGTGCAATCTTCCACGCTTCGAAACCCTCTTTGATGAGGCACTCCACCCCTTACGCAGCCGAGTGGCTTTACTCACGGACACAGGCCATCACCAACACCCCATAATCTCTCCAGAGCTCGACATGGAAAGCATTATGAGCAGGACGACAACGAGCAGACCACCAGGGGATGATTACTTTTCAGCTTCCTTCTCCAGCACACCCCATCGGTTTCACACAGGAGATTCCAGACCATCTACCAATTGCTTCAGACACAACATATTGCCTTCGTCTTGGACAGCGAGCCTCCCATCGTCTAGCACTTCCCACCAACAGATGTTCCCAGCGAGCTCAATCCCTGTCGCTGCCCCAACGTCGGAATCCCGTAGGACGCTCACAACAAGAAGCCTAAGACTCTGAACATGACCCAAAACTGAAGACTTAGCACGCCCTTCATGCCCTGCCGTTGTGCTTAGCTATGACCTTTGGACACTCCATTTCGGCACTGCTGCAACCTCAGGTAACCGGATATCCCCTTGACCCACCAGGCATTTTCCTGGCATTCTTCAACACCCACTGCTCCACCATTCCGAACACCCTCTCGAAATCTCTGAGACTCGAATGGGCACCTGCAGCCATTCGTGGCGCACAAGATTGCAGCCTTGAAGGCAAATGGGCATTGGCACATCGTACACGTTCTTCGATGCCCTCACCCCTCAAGGCAATTCCCGGAGACATGGGTTACACGATCAGAGTCCAGTGGCCATTGAAAGTTCATCTGATGGTGACTGCAGAGGTGACCTTTCAGTATGAGGACCGCATATTCTCCACTTGTCGTTGGCCACTGTTGAGAGCGTCTTCTCTTGCGTCGCACTGGATGGGATCGAGACAAGTTGTTTTCTCTTGCTTTCTGTCAAGCCCTCAGCCTTCGCCGCCATTGTACATGGAATTGCCTCAGTACTCGACCACGATTTGAAGGCCAGGACTGTGTTTTGCCTTGACAGTCTCTACAGGCGGACCGTTCACCAAATTATTCTATGAGCATCTATGTCGTGGGATGAGCCACTTGCGAACCTCGCAAGAGACCCTGTTTTTACTAAGAGCATCAAACTCATGTTTACATTATGTGATGACAATCTGGCTCGTCCAGGACAGTTGTTGTCTCGTGGACAGCTCCAGAAGCTTGGATATTCTCACGGAGCAAGGGCACCTCTTTGGTTCTTGGTTATTTAACGGACTGTGGATTGACTCAAGGGGCTCTCAACAAGGTTATTGAATATACTGGCATGTCTGAAGCCAGCTCTAAGCTTTCTCCTGCTGCCACGATCCGCTGACAACTGGGTGCCCATTTGGAAGGTGGAGCTTCCACTGCAGTTGGATGCTGCTCATTGCATCCACTCTCGCCACGACATCCTTTTAGTGTACATCAGGTGCACGATTCAGCCACAACCCAGGCATTCCATGCTCAAGCCATCACGTCATTCGGTACTTGATGGCAGTGACAAAGGCATTTTGTTTTAGCCCTAGCTTGATCAGGACTTGATGTGGGTGGTTGCTGACTTCGCGGGTTTTATGGATATGAGATGACAGATCCTGTTTCGTCAAGTTTCGCACTGGTTTTGTTTTGCCTTTGTTTGGGTGCCCTACATTGGTCCAGCAACTGCAGCTGACATTACTGAGCTCCACTGCTGCTGAGTGTGTGTGCTTCAGCATGTCAATGAGGAGCTGCTTCCTATGCGACCCTTCTCAAGTGGTAACAAACTGAACAGCCATATTACTGACAGTCTCGTGCGCTCTCAGTGTTCGAACACCAACCGGTTGCCTGTCTCTTGTGAATGTTCCAATGTCAGCCCGCCACGTTTTGCAGATAGTCCCACTTCTTTAGGTCAATATCGGGAGTCAAGGGCATCGTGGAAAGTAATTCAGACTCTGGAACACGGGCTGACATTTTCACTAGGGTCTTCCGCTCCACATTTTGCGTCATTCGGCTCTCTGGGGTGGTAATTTACCTCAGCTTTTGCTGGGGACTCTCTCCTATCGTTTCTTGCGCAGCTCTCTTTCGCTGTAAGGGAGTGCGACGGGTCACTCTCAATCGCTTTAAGCTTTATTTGCAGGCTTATTCTAGAAAATAATAATACTGCTCACTATTTGGAAATACAAACTTTACATCTCTTACTCTAGATTACATCACACTGGTAGAGTCGCCAGTAATGCACTCTTGTGCTCTTGTATGCACTCTTGTGCGCTTGTTCCTTTGACTGCTGTGTTCTCTTGAACCTGCTTGCTTACCGCAGGAAGATGCTCACAGGCGGCACACCCTAGTGTTAGTGTTGCTTGGTGGCGGATGCCTTCTTTTCGTCCCTCTTGGTGTACTTGGCTGATGCCTCTGTCGTTGACAGCTCACGGAATTCCAGGGAACTCGGGGTGTTCTTCTGTGTGTCCATTGAATGGACCTTCGTGGCTCAGGTAGTAGCAATCCTCTGTAGCCTTTCGTATGCCTCTGTGCTCTTGCAGATTTTGTATGCTTGGTGAGTACTGTGTGAGTATCAGTCTGTGAAACAGGCAACGGTGGAGTTTTTAGGACTCCGTGTGGTTTACGGATTTTGACTCTTTCATGTCGCACGTTACTCGACACACCTATCACTCATTCTTGAGTTAGAGCTTGCCACGATACCTACTCAGAGTGCGGCTGAGTGTCCTCTATCGATTGTGTATGGGTACCTTGCTTGCAACGCCTGTGTCGGACTAGCTTGATCCCCGTTCGAAACTTCTGTTCGTGTGATGAAGATGGATCGACTACGTATCTCGCGCGATGACCGTAATGACTTCACTAACCTGGATAAAGGACTCGCGTGGTGACAATCCGTGTGGTTTCTTCTTATCTTATCCTTGGATCACGTAGTCCGGCCGGATGTTCGATCTCGGTGACGTCGTGGATTAGATGGGATTCTTCCCGCGCCCTCTTTCGTGTTGAGTGTTTTCGATGCTCTTATGTGAGGCTGTGTGCGTATTTGTGCACCTCTTCTCTGTGCTATAGTTACTCTTTGCTATGGATATGATTATGTAGGTCACTTTGCAATCACGGCTCTTAGCCTTTTCGCGACTCGATCCTAGATAGGGTTTGAGTTCGACTCATACTGAGTCTTTCGTGATGTCATGAGACGGGTTCTCATGACGCTAGTCACCTAGGTCATGGTGGACATCGCGCTAGATATTGCTGGCGTGGAGAGATTCCACGCTTACTAGATAAATCTAGACGATCTTCCACGCGTTTCCGTTTTTGGATCGTGGAGTGGTAGGATTGCTACGCAACCTATCTATCACACTCTACGTCCCCGCGGGAGTTCAGATCACGATCTTTGATTGTGGACTCTCTCGTGATTAGTTTCATAGCTTTCATATCCTCTCATAATTCATTCTCTCAAACTCAAAACACTCAATTGAATAAGTCTTTTGAAGCACTTGAGTTAGTCAATGAGTGGTAATCTTGCGAATGTAGCTTCTCTCGGTTGTATATGGAGCTGCTGATCTTATGGTTCTGCTTGTAGTTGCTGTGCTAGATTCGCAGCTATTGAGGGTTATTTGTGTTTGGTTTGAAGCAGAAGTGGATTTTCTGGTGGTGATCGCATCTTGTGTTGAATTGCAAGGACCCCCGTAACTTTAGACCTAAACTCCTCTGGTTCTTGCATATGATTGGCACCGGACTAGATGTTTATACACGATCTATATAAGGTATCAGGATAATTTCTCCAACACTGACGGCTAAGCATGTGACCTTTGACATGCACTGGATCCTTTCGTGTTCCGTGTAATCGCCGATCGGAACACGATCCTGCATAGGCGAATCGTATGTAACAGACAAATTCGTGAATTCACTAGTAGGTAGTGCGTACAGTACTTTATGCTTATTCTAGGGGTAATGGGGGTCTTATGCAGGATTGAGATTCTTCACCATTACGATTTTTAGGAGCGAGAGCTCTGTTCCTCTGGGATAGCTCACAGCTATGCTGGCCTCCCACACGCATGCGCAGTTGGCTTAATCTCCCAGCAAGCAGCGAGGGTCCTTCTCCATAGTTAGATGTACGAGTTGACCGACCTGATTAGCTTGTAGCCCTTTGATACCCAGCAGTTGATACCAATCTGTTGAGGCCGGGCAGAGAGCAGAGGATGTAGCAGATAGTACTGTTCCCAGCTGCCACACGATTGAATAACGAAGGCTCCAGCTCCTGAGGAGAGCTGGCCCAGGTCCAGCAGAGAGCTTTGCTGCCCTCCTGCTGACTGACAGGGCCAGTCCTTGGTTTGGTGCCTACTGGCTGGAGGTTGGATACTCCTGACTGGACGCTAGGGACTACCATGATGCCTGACTCACTGATCCTTCACACTGACACTTAATTTGCGATTACCGTCGCATCGCTTCAGGCAGTTCTATAATGGAAGAATGAGCCCTCCTGACGAGACCAGGATCTCTTTGAAATCTCACATACAAGCTATGCTACAGCTAGTTGGAATTCATTGGACTTTCATGGCATTTGAGGTGCTTTCAGGCCCATTTTGACAACGCTCATGCATCTCCACCTTGGTCCCAATTTATGATACAAAATCCGTAGAGAATATAA
>CAICTM010001213.1:0-34070 GCA_903772945.1 Seminavis robusta | reverse complement strand
TCTCATAACTTTCATTCTCTCAAACTCAAAACACTCGAAAGATCTTTACACTAGCTTTTAGCGTAGTGCACTACATTGCATGTTTGTGTTTGTTTAGAGTTTGACATCGTTGTGCAGCAAAGAGGACTACGGTACAAAATTTGCTACCCCGTTCGGTTCAAGAGGGAGTGCGAGAGGAGCCAAAACCAGCTGGTGGTTGGCAATCACGAGGTGAACCTCCCGGGACTCGCTAGAACGAGGTAGACGTAGAATCCCCTTTTAATTTTTAGCTTATTCTTTTGTGTCATCCCATGTCTACATGGTACCGGTACTGCACGTCGGCCTCCGTTTGCACAAATTTTAAAAGGGAAATTGTTCCATCAGCTGATATCGTGGCGCCTTTCTCGATTCGCACCTCGATGTCTTGGCATTCAAAGGGTTATTCACTTTCCCAACTGGCATGAAAAGGGTTAACCTCAAAAAGCCAGTCTGCCTCTTGGTCTAACAGCCCCCAAGCGACTAGGTGCAGTCTACTACAGTACTCAGTACAGTAGTCTAGTAGCAGTCACACGACGACAAGGGAGACCGGAGGGGAGAGATGGTACGCAACTCGACTTCTCTACGTGTGCATAGAACGGTAGCTAGGCAGCGCCCCTCAAAGGTGCATGTAGCTAGCTATTAATAGCTGGCCGGCCACACATACTTGACTTGTCAGTTGAAGCTCAGACAGGACCTCCACACAATTGTAAAACTCGAGCCAAAACGAACGAAGCATGGCGGCGGAATCCAAATCTCCCTGCCATCATCCTTCCAATATCGAGAATGTCGACCTCCAAAATCTTCGATGGGTTCTGCAGGGAAACGTTGCTGTGCTAACTGGAAATCCATTTGATCCAGTCGTCCAAGATCAGTACGACAAAGTTGCGAGTGTTGTTGATGAGGACTGCATTTGGCTGGGTCCTGGACTCCAACTTCTTCTGGACCACGTACTGGCTGTCAGTCAAGAGGGGAAAATTGTGTGGTTAGCTCCTGCACGAGACTCTCAATCAGTCCTCCAATCAGCACAGCAACTACAGAATTGTCATTTTATTCGACTCGAGTCGACCCTGGAGTTTCTGTGTCCTGGAATGATAGATCTGCACATTCATGCTCCTCAATTCTCCTACACTGGAACAGCCACGGATCTACCTTTGACGGGACCTGATGGCTGGTTAGAGACCTACACGTTTCCGGCCGAGCGGCGACTAAAGAACAATCTCCCGCTGGCTCGAAGAGTCTATCAATGTGTGGTCCAAACAACCTTGGAGAATGGTACCACTACCGCGGTCTATTTTGGAACACTGCATCTGAAACCCAACCAAATTTTAGTCGATGTGTGCCTGGAATACGGACAACGGGCTTTAGTCGGAAAGGTGTGTATGGATCGCAATGCGCCTCATGATTATGTGCAGACTTTGGAAGAGAACATTGAAGAAACCAGAGAACTGATTCATTACATCGAGCATCACCCACAAAACAGCAATCCGCTGGTTTTGCCATTGATTACGCCCCGCTTCATTCCCACCTGTTCTCCTGAACTCTTGACGGCATTGGGAGACATCGCCGCCGAACATCCAAACTGTCACATTACCAGCCACATTTCCGAATCCATCGACGAAGTGGCATGGAGTAAACACTTGGATGAACAGGATCATGGAATAATGGATCGGACCGATGCCGCCATGTTTCACAGTCACAAGCTCTTGACGGATCGATGCATTATGGCTCATGGAGTACATTTGTCAGACGCCGATGCGGATATACTGATGGAGCAAGGAACGGCCGTGGCGCACTGTCCATTGTCCAATTTTTTCTTTGCCGGTGGTGTATTCCCTTGCCGACGAATGATGCAACGCGGAAACAAGGTGGGACTGGGCACAGATGTCGCTGGGGGCTATTCTCCGTCCATGTTGCAGGCTGCCCGAACGACCGTTGTGGCATCGCAGTCACTGCAAGCAATGCACACTCAAATGGAACAACAACCAACTACAAACGATACGACTGAATCCATTTTGGATTATCGACATGCCTTCTACCTGGCAACATTGGGTGGAGCAGAAGCTTTGGGTTTGCAACACCAGATTGGAAACCTCCAAGTCGGAATGTCCTTCGACGCCTTCATTCTCTCAGCAAAGGGCAAAAGCAATATTACAGTATTTCCAGATTTCGACAGTTTGGCAGATGTTTTTCAAAAGCTCTTGGTGTTGGGAGACGACCGAAACATTAGTCATGTCTTTGTGAAAGGAAGAGAAGTCAAAAGACAGTTTCAAGTTACTAGCTGCAGCCCTTGACCTCGATACGACAGCTTTGTCGCGTGCTGGACCGATTTCTGCTTGCTTGCGAGATCTAGAATCGAATGGTTACAGTCTTGGCAAGGCCTTGATCCCATGTACAAGAGGGCAGTCCTTCGGCGAAACTATTTTGTCGGTTGCTTTGTTTGATCCCAAAGGAATGATGTCCACGACAACTGACTATAATAGGAGAGCTGGTGGTGCAAACAGATCGAAGTGATGGGCAAGCCATTAAAGATGCCGATCTACAGGGATATACTAGTCCAGAAACACAATCGATTCCAGGAATAGGGGCTGGAAGTGAACTGTAAAGATAATGGTTGGCTTCCCTCATTACGGTACCATGATACATCCTCTGCCTAGAGGACTACCTCACCTCAGTCCGGTATCATGTATACCGCATTGCAATTGTGGCTACAATGTCATGGCTACCCTACCGTACTGTAATTGCTTAGCTTGAGCTTGCTGGGCGATGGGTTGATAGCGCGGAACTCGGTACCCCGTACGGTACTGGTAAGCCGTACTAGCTACCGTAGTATCGGTACGAAGTACAACATACATGACATTGTAGCTTCCAAAGTCCTAAGGGCCTCGCTGCAGAATGCAAAGAGCTCTTGTTAATTAACTACTTGCAGTTGCTTGCCCTGTTGAAATCTTTTATTTAGTTGCCCCACTCCTATGCAGCCTTTTAAGCCTTAATGTCTTCAACTCTGGCTAGCACTCCTTTTAAGCATGCAAGAAGCCATGGGTGTTCTTCAAGTGCTCCGCTTCTTGTATTCTAACAAGTGAATAATGACCCTTGACAATGATTCGTGCTTTAGATCTGCTTGGATCTTTCCGTCAACGCACCAGCACGAGCGCAAGTGTGGGTCGTTCATCAATCGCTGGGATCAAAACCAGCAAACTGCAAATTCAACAGTATTCAAGCAAGAAGGATTCAGGACCCATCAAGTTGCGGAAGAATGTTACGTCCAACAAAATCTTCACACAAAACGAGAAACAACAGTACGACAACCAAAAGTAACATCATGCCCCGACAAAGCCTTATTTCAAAGATGAAGCACCAAAGGTGGCTACGGAAAAACAACCAAGACACCATGACAGAAGATAGCAGTGGCTGCCACTGCTCTACCCGCAGCGAGAAACGAGTCCGATTCGGGCGGTCTGTGGCTTATTCGCGTCAGTTGGACCAGCTGGAAGCCCAGGAAAGTATCTCAAAGCAAGAACTGTGGTACAACAAGGATGAGCTCCATTCCCAGTTCTTTAGGGACCTAGAACAGCACGACGGCGCCAACAGCCGAGGGCTAGAGTATGAATGCAACCAACGCCGAAAACTCCAAGCAGAAGCTTACGTGCGTGCTGTCGTCGAAAAGTCAGATGAGCTGCGCAAGAGTGGAGGGCATTTGCGGAAATCTGTCTTGTCTAAGAAGACGAAGATTCGTCCAACAGTAGCCCACTCTTTGGCAGAAACTATTCATGACTATGCCTCACAACTCACCTGGATGACAAGAGATCTTGCCCTGGGAGTAGCATCAATGGATGAAGCAGAGGCAAGATCAATATATGAAGAAAACGAGGACAGGGAAGATTCTGTTTCTGTTATTGACGCTGGTTCTAATTGTGCCAAAGCCTGTCCTACTGGCAACGAGCGGCAAACTAGCGGTTCGTTGCGCAGACAGCCGGTCACCATGACGGCGAAATCTGCTTAACTGGTCAAACTATG
This sequence comes from Seminavis robusta, assembly GCA_903772945.1. Classification (NCBI taxonomy): domain Eukaryota; phylum Bacillariophyta; class Bacillariophyceae; order Naviculales; family Naviculaceae; genus Seminavis; species Seminavis robusta. Next base: position 30,038 of record CAICTM010001213.1, on the reverse strand, counting down.
ACAACCTGTGTGCCGCGTGTTTGCTTGAAGCAAGCATTCGATCCGCAGTACAGCCTCTGCTAAATAAAAAGAATGTTTTGACCTCCATTTCAGACTCTCTCATTGCATGATAGACTTGTTTTGAAACTGCAGATAAAGCTACCGGCTAGCTACTACCGTCAACTAGTAAGGGTGCTGTCTCTGTTGCCTCGTTCCGTCAATCAACCAGCCAACCAATCAACCAACCAGAGGAAACTTTAAGGATGGACATGACAGCGAGACAGACCCACCCCGGTAACATGTGATTGGATACCGGTACCAGGTACAACAAGGCTGCAAGCGTCTTCCCAAATCCTGAAAGAAACAGTGCACGGGAGTGACAGTCCCACAAGCTAGCTAGCCGAGACCAGAGATTGTCGCTCGGAGTATCCTGATCTTCTGTTGACAACGTCGATGCCGTCGTCATCGCCACCCAGCTGCTACGATACGATACCGGTACCGTAAAGGTACCCTTACTTGGTGGAGATGGCGTGGTTGTTGTTGCTATCGCAGGCCCTCCAGCGCAGATTCGAGGCACTCTCAGTGCTTCCGGGCCCGGGGTCCAAGATCTATACGGTACCTGGTACCAGAGATTAACCTCATTGGGTAATTATGATTACATTGGGTAATTAGAAATGTAAACGCTTTGTACACCTGAGCAGCAGCCTTTAATGCTTGATATCAAGATCAATACTCTTTCTATACCTGTTGCAACATCATCTGGTAACACTACATATGGGGTCTAGAAGGAAGAGTTATGGAGTAATGGCTTGAAAGAGCCGGCAAAAGCCATTTTTCGTGGTTTTCGCCATTTCACATCGCACCATGACACAATGGGCGTCGGTCGTTGGCGAAAACGGAGCGTCGTTCGACGGCTTCCAAATCGGCGTTCAACGGTTTTGAGACTACACTGGAGGCGCTACCGCTAGAGAGGAGTGAGATAATAGAAGGCGACAATAGAAGGAGATAATAGAAGGAGATAATGGGAGATAATGGGATTCTACCCCGTCGCCGCCGATTCGAGACGATTGGACGCTCCGCAGGCTGTCTATCCCGGCGCTACCACCACTGTCGTTTACCGACTAGTCTTCTGGTGTTGTCGGCGAAGCAATCATGGCAATAGGACGGTCAAAACAGAGGCAGGATGCCCATTGTCGCTCCTTTTGGTGGAGGGTAGAAAAGATAATGGAAATGTAATAATTTATCATGCTTAATAACACGGCAAATCACATTGAGTAACTAAGCCAAAAATAGACCATCTTCCTACAGCTACAACAAGGCAACCAACCCTGTCCAGCCAACTGTTGCCCATTGCCAAACACTTCCTTGGTGTTGGTGACGATGTGACCATGATGGTTGAGCCGACAGAGTACCTCGATAAGCCGATAGAGCTGTTTACATTAGGTGGCCGATATAGTTACCCAATGAGGTTAATCTCTGGTAACAGTTAGTGTCGAGTGATTCATTCAATCGAATGATGAATGATCAATCGAATCTTCCACGTTTCGTTGCCACGTTGGCACGCACCACTCACATATTTGAATGAGTCATTGGTCACCCATTTCGACACTTCCCGAAGTGCTCCTCATAAAAACGAAAAAGAATCAATCATTTCTACCTAAAAACGAAAAAGAATCAATCATTTCTACCTGTCAACAGTAACAAAATGCCTTCGAAACTCATTGTCCTTGCCATTCTATGCACTTTCGAGGTGTCGTCGAGCTTTGTTGTCTCCAACGGAGGAACCAGGCTTTCTCCCCATTTGCCGAACACAGGGGTATCCAATGTTCCTGGGCTTTCACCTTTATTTTCCACTCCAGCAACCGATAGCGACCTGAATCTTGAACAAAAAAATCGTTTGGACGGCCTTCACCGAGATGCCGATGTCATTTTCTCTGTCATTGACGCTGATGGCAGCGGGACCATCTCTCGGGACGAGTTGACCAGCCACTTGTCCGCCTCAGGTTTCAGCGAACAAGTCATTGATAAGATATTCGCCAAGCTCGACAAAAACAAGGACGAGTCTATTTCTCAGGAGGAATTTCGTACAGGCTTTGCAATCCTTCCTGGTCTACAGAGTGCACCAGGACTCGGTAACTTCAATGCTCAGTTTGTGAAGGAACTCCATCAAGACGCTGATCAGGCTTTTCAAGCAGCAGATGCTGATGGCAACGGATCTATTGATGAGTTCGAGTTGAAGAGCCATCTGGGCAGAATGTTTGGAAAGTATTCTGAGAAGGCCATCGAAAATATGTTCCAGTTGCTCGATGTGAATGGCGACGAAAACATTTCAAAGGAAGAGTTTAGAGATGCCTTCGTCCGATACTCTGCTTTGCGACAAGCTGTTGGCGAAGGACCAAACTTCAAATAGACATCATGCGACAGCTTCATGCATTCATTGGATGTGAAAAGGTGAGCGTACCGGTACCAGTATACCGGTTGATCACCGAAAACAAAGAACGAAGATAAAATCTAGTCTACTACATGTTGGTTATCAATGGGATTATTATTAGCCTTGGAGTTGTTGCTCTCGGACTGGCAGTGAAGGTTCAATAGTCGCATGGACTCACCCGCCATTGCCGCTACCCGAAGACATCATTGCAGCGCCATCTTTGCTAGGGGACATTGATCGGTATGGAAAACTGCTCATGATTGAGTACGAGTTGGGAGGTCTCTTCCTAAAGAAGACTTCTAGCCTCCATCTGCATTTCACGGAAAAGACTCTTTGCTTGGGTCTTCATCCAAACAAGGTTCCAAGTCACCGGAAAAGGAAATAGCTGGCGGCAAGCTCTTGGAGTCTTGATTGAGAGCTGGCGAGGCATGCATGTGAACTGGTTGTTCCTTGTTTAGCTCCTTGAGGTATTGGTCCCAGCAATACGGTACTTTCTCACCTCGAGATCAAACACGGCAGCTCCCACCACAATCTAGGATGATCGGGTTTCCATTCTATGGTCTAGCATGGCATAGACTGGCATCTCGCATGCAATGTGTGATGGCGGCGGCAGCAAATCCACCACCTGAGCTGTGTCCCGCCACAATAAACTTGTCGCTGTAAATCTTGGCATTTTGCTTCATCCACACGAAGGTGTCCTAGCAATCGTTGAAATCGGCTGGATGGGGTTCGGGGCGGCAATCAGGCGCCACAATGACTATGGCACGACGGGTCATGGCGTCCTTGTAGAAGGGAAAAGCCTGCTGTGGAAGTCCCACCAGCATAAGCAGAGCATTGCAGGAAGTGTCTTAGCTTTGGTTCCTTGTGGACAAAATACGAGCCTCGAATCTTTCTATCTTCACTCAAAGATACAATGTATTCGCCCCTCCTGGAGTAACTCTTCTAGTTTGGTACCTCTTCGTGCTCATTGCGACCTTCTTCTGGATGAGGGACACTGGCCAGTTGCGCCTTTAAGCTAACTCTGGATGTGACTGATCTTGTGGAAAGGTCTTGAGGCTGCAGCTCTTCTTGCTACATTTTTGGTAACAACCACTATGTTACATGGCTAATCAGAGTGGAATCATTGTTGCCTTGTGTTTATGCAACACAACGCAACCGACATCTCATTGAGCAGCTCTTTGCGTGCGATGTGGCTGTGCTTTGAGGCCAACGGTCTCGTTGGCTGCGCCAACAAAGCTTGGCATCAATTTCCTCGTTTTTGCCTTCTTCTTCAGCCCTCCTTCCATGTCTTCAATTTCAGCACTGTTCTACTCAGAATGCAGAAGTGGCCCACCTTCCTCGCACCGTTAGTGCTGGTTAGATCTAGTTTACCAATCCGAGAGGAGATTCGTTGCTCCTTGCTTCATACAAGAATTGAAAGTTGGAAGGATCCTAATAGAATTCTGGCCATCTCCGCAACCCTACCGTACCGGTACGTACAGTACAAGAGCGCAAAACAAGACCTTCGAAGGAAGACTTCGAGCATGCAGCCTCCCCCCGGTACCGATACAAGTATACGTACAACAAGCAACAAAGCCCATAAATCCAGGTTGTACCGGCACAGTACCTAGACTAGCAACAATGCCGCAATGGTTTTGTAAGCTGTTTTGTACCGGTACAAGCTGCACCGCAAGCTTCACCATCAATCTACAGTAAACAGCTACTAAGTAGTAAACTGTGCATCAAGATATTTTAATGCGAATCCCCTTGGAAACTGCTGCCACCGAGAGCTTAAAAAATCAGAAACTGGCGACTGCTTGGAGAGTCTTCGCACGTGGCTGAGCGCAGTCTGGTAGTGCCGCTTTCGAATTCATGAGTCCGTTCAGTGACATAAACAGCCCTTGTCATCTACGGTATTGTACTGAAACGCGATACTTTTCGATCTTACCAAACCCCCCTCTCAAACATCTTGGGATTTCATTAATTCTTCTGGTTCTACAATGGGACGCTCAATGGGGAAAGGAAGGATTCTGCTTCTTCAACAACTTCTTCAAAGCATAAATCAACGACCATGAAGCATGAAGGATTGAACCAGAGGGGCAATACCAATGGCTGGTCTTTACCGGTATCAGCAAATGCGGAACAGCTTGCAGCAGCTTGCCGAGGAACCGGCCTCCATCTGATCTTTCTATTCTGTGCCTGAAACTTTCGATCTTGGACATTCCCTGTTCTCATTTTGGCGTTGCAACACTAATTGCTGCTCCCTACCAGCACTCACTACTGGCAACATTGCAAAGGCTGGTAGGTGCGGAAAACAGATTTTTAGAATAAAAAGCTTCGGAGTAAAATGTTACACTTAACCCTAATATTACCTCAACTACTATTTCTAAAGATATCTTCTGGGCTGTACGACAGTGTTACGTAAGCCTGCCATCGAGTCAGTAGCCAGCATAGTGGTGGGATTCCGGAAGGAAAGGAGAAGTTGGCAAAATCAGAAATGAGACAGTGGCGAAAAAGTCCTTTGAAAGGATCCCTGCAATTGATTCATCCACCCCTTTTCTATGCTTTGTTGATGTGTCATAAACTTTAAAAACCAAGAAAAGACACACTAAGCTTTATTGACTGCAGGGGTATTGTATCGTAAATTCCAATACTGCCCCCTCGAATTGAAGTTGATCAAACTGGGTTTGACTTTAACTAACGCTGCTTCCATTAATGACCACCGAGGAACGCTACCCCTCTTTCCACCCTCCTTTCCAAAGGGCCTAACCAATCGCTGAGCTCTATTTCCAGTAACTGCGGAGCACTAAGTCAATAGGATAACAGCCCCATGACATGATGCTTATTGATAAGTTCTTCCCCGCATCCCAGTGACCAGAACACGATGGAAAGTGGTGGTGCCGGTTTTCTTTGAATTGTTATGCCCGCTCAGTGACTTTTTCCACCACGCATTGCGCATTCCACGAGCTCAAGCCTCAATCAGGTTTTACTGGTTGGGTGCCCGTATGCATAGCTCTTGGAACTTGGAACATCGTGTATTACAAACATCATTGGAGTTCTTTGCCTCAACAGTTGGTCATAATTTCTGTTTCGCGTCAAGCAAGCAAACAAACAAGCAGCAACAAACCAAGTCAATCTCCATTATTTTCTTTTACCATGTCCACCATCAATAGCAGTCCTCAATGGTTCACCGCCGCCGTCACTAGCACTAGCAGCAGTTTGTACTACCCTCTGAACAAGGAAAAGTCTATGGACGATTCACAGCGCTCTTCAGTGTCTACCCGTCGCTCTCTAGTCAAAATGGTAGATGCCTCCCCGCTCTCCACCACCCGAGCATCTATGAAGTCCAAGAAGAGGGCCAACATGAGATCAGTCAAGTTTAACGACGAGCCAGAAGGTTGTGTGGTTCATCAACTAGAGTCAGACAACGAGGATCCCGCAGTGCTCTGGTTTTCGGTAAGTCTTGATTTCTGCGATTCCATTCTCCGTCTCTCGTGCGGTATCAATTCAACGACTAACATTACCTCTTCTTTCATCTTCTTCAGAAACCAGAGATCCAAGCACTCCGCGCAGAAGGACGCCAAACACTCAAAAAGGTCAAGGAAGCTGGAGGTGACTTGACTGCTCTGAACGAATCCATTGGCGAATCGATTCGTGGTTTGGAGCATGGTCTTTCTTCCTTCGACTCGGAAGATGCCCACTGGAATGGCGAAACCCAGGTTGACCGCAGTGAACGCCGCAAGAACATTGTCAGCACCATCTTGGCACAACAAGAGGAACAACGAGAAATGGGCATTAACGATCCCAAGGGCCTCAAGCAATGCAGCATTGCCGCCACACAATGGGCCCATGACCGCGCGCTGGATCAAGCGCAAAAGGACTTTACGGATGCCGTGGAAGTGTGGCGGGAAGATGTTCAATGTGCCAAGATTCTGCCCAGTATTCTGAACCGCAAGGCCGCCAAGAGAGCGTCCACTCGACGTGTCAGTTTGCTGTCCACGGGACGGGATTCCATGGGTTCCACCGCCGAACAACGAAGGGCCACCCTGCATACCATCTCCCAAACTGTCGCCAGTGCTCTGGAAGAGCTTGATGACTTGGACTTTTAAAAGCAGAGCAGGCCTACCTACCAAGCATGCTTCTATACACTCATACAAGAACACCGACATACACTCCGCAGCACTCACCTACCTCATCTCACGGAAATTCACCCAGCATTTGTCGTTAGATCAGCAGCTTCTTCCCATTCCGTCCCTCCTCACTCCTACTAGTAGTTTGTAAGAAGATAAAACCTAGAATTATTGACTACCATACACCAGCCCACATAGCAACTCAGCTCATCCAGTGTCGAGGTCAATAGTGTCCTCCTTTCCATCACCTTACTTCCGTGTGTCCGTGCAGGCCTCGTCTCCACTGGTTCCGTGCAGTTGTGTAGCTAGCTAGTAGGCCTTAGCTTGTTTCTCCCACGCCATCAGTTCCGAGCTTGTGAAGCGCATCCAACACTTGCTCCCAATCCATGCGTTCGTCTACCTGCTCTGACAGTTTCAAGTCGTACATACCCTTTGTCTTCTCAGAAGCAGAACATGAAAACAAACCCTTGCGAAGCCACTTTTTGGCTTGATGGGGGTCTAGAGGCAATCCAAACTTGCCTTCCATGTAGGCAGCTCCCACAAAGAACGCAGCTACATTACATCCCCGCTGCGCTGCATCAAATGTGTGGAGCAGTCCTTGTTCCGCGTTGGCACGAGCTCCCACACCCTCCAAAAGGGAACATCCAAACAGAAATGTTCCCAAGACATGCCCAGCGTTGTGGGCCTTTTCCACCCACTCGAATGCTTTCTTCTGGTTCTCTGGAAAGCCATGACGGGGTTCTCCGTAGCAGTTTCCAAGGTACACCATGGCACTGGAATCACCCCCCTTGGCAGCATTCACCAACCGCTCCCGAAATAGTTCTTCCTTTTTCTTATTGATCCACCGCAGGCTCAAATCCACTTCCACCTCGCCATTTTCAATCATTTCTTCAATCAAGTTTTTGATGTGGGGAGCTGGAAAGAGGCGTTTTCCCATGGGTGCCCGTGTCATGGGCGATTTGAGGGAACGGCGCCTCTGTCGAGCAATGTACTCCTGAATGGCTTGGCGCTCGTACAACTTGCCATCTTCTGCATGGACCGGATCAAATGGCAATTCCAGTGTAATGGGACAGATGAGATGGGCTGAAAAGGTCTTCTCTACAGAAGAGGACATGGTTGCTGGCTGATGGTTGTTGCGTGCTTCAAGAAGGAGTTTTGTGGTAGAGCTAAAAGAAAGCTGATTCATGAACAGCTGCTGTGAGAGTACTGAAGTGAGTTGCTCCAGAGCGAATTGTGAGCCGATCACGATGTTTTTGTACAAGAATTCAAGGTACAATGACGGGAGCGTGGAAGCAAACAGCAAAGGTGATGTCGGAAGCATTTTGCTACAGTTCGCTCGCTCCGTGGTTGCTACATTAAAAGCTTTGATTGGTAGTGAAAGGCCAATCGAGATAGAATGCGACTTTTAGCTAACTAGCTAGTGCTGTCGCCCTGTTGCCGAAATGGTAGGGACGAGAGAAGTAAAAACGAAAAGCATCCAGGTTCCACGTTCCGGTCGGATCTCCTCACTCACGGTTTTACAAATGCATCTACACCGTATGGTACCTGGCACCGTAGCGGAACAAAAACTGTCCAGGCCATCTCAAATCGAGAACGGCACCTCTAAAGAGAATTCGAAATGTGAAGAGTTGCAATTCCAGCAATCTATCTGGCTGCTATGATATCATTGCATATCGTACATGTACTTTTGATTCAAAATCTTGGATAGTTGGTTAGTTTACTTTATTTTTTTAAGGCATGCTGTTCTTTGTACGCAATATTTGGGTTTGTTCTGTTCTTTTGTACCTTTCTAAAACTACAATGGCTGCTTTTTGTGCTTGATATGACCTGTATGATGTTCATCAGCCTCGGTTTGTTCTTGTCTTAATTGTTGGTTGATTCCCCTTGTCTTACTCGAGTAGTTAGTCTAGAACAAGTGGGAGACCTGTTCTGGGAGACTCATCCCTGTGACCAATTCGGTTCCCATCAATAGCACGGCGACCATCATGGCTCCTCTTCCAATGGTCATTTCCATGGACATGAGTAACTTGGCACTTTGAATTTCTTGGGCGGTGGGTCCATGGCGTGGCATGTCCATCTTGCTCAGACGACTGCGGGCTTGTGGTTGTGGTACTGCTGTGGGAATATCTTGTGGTTCGTCTTGTTGTGGTTCGTCTCGCGTAGTGAATCGATTGCGTCGAGAGGAATCCCCAAAATCGGAATAGATAGTGCTAGCGTGCAATCGAGTTCGCGTGGATGATGATGATGGAGCAATGACAGAAGCAGTAAAGGCATTGGTGTGACTCAACAACATCAGTGCACTCAACAGAAAGAGACTGAGTGTGGTAGTGGTAGTATTATTGGAGATGATCTTCATGGTGGTGATGGAAGGAGTTGCTTTGGTTGCTAGCTAGATTAGCTGAATGAATTCTGATAAGTTTTGCGTTGGCTGTTTTGGTGTCAAGAGAGCGAAAATTGTGAGTTCGTCAAAAGATACCAATGCCAACCAATGATTCATTCATCCAGTGTGCTCGATGCCATTCGATGAGATCTGTTCGTGTCAACGTTATTGCAGCTGTCGCTGTTGCATGCAACTGCTTGGGTGTTCTTTCCTGTTTGGGGTTCGGAATTGGCTCTGAACCAATCACAATGCTTCACAAGATCTCAAATGACCCGCTGGACCAATCAAAAGCAAAAAGAACAGCGCCGGAACACTGGGTTTGACATCACGCACTTCCCCGCTTCACCGCGACCAGTCAAACAAAGATCCCAAAAGATGCATGTGGTGCTCGATCGTCGATAGCACGAACGAAATTGTTTGACTTGACCGGTAGTGACGACAAGGTAACGAGGTACTAGTACTATTAATAGTACGAGTAGGTGAGCACGAGCCAACAAACGGGGCCAGTGACGATCACAATGCAAACAAGTACAAGTAAGCTCAAGCCAAAGCAACCCACACACTTGTAGACTACTGGTAACAACAAGAGCTAGCAAGCACTCTTGCATCTACCAGGACAGCTCGAGCTATTTCTTGTTGGGAATCGTGTGAAAACTAGCTTTGCATCCTAGCTAGCTAGACTGTAGCCACCATGGCGAGGGGACGGCACCATCATCACAAGCCAAAGCGTCCGTTTGTACACCAACAAGAGGAACCCGTCTTTGACGATTTGGCCATTGCAGCGACCTATGCTGCGGCGGTCTACACGGCACCGCCCTCAAAAGTAACAGCAACAACCGACAAGAATGATGACAATGCCGAAGAAATCAAGGATGACAATGAAATTGACCTGAGTGAGGAGGAAAATTCCAGTGAGGGGAAAACAAATGAGGAAGAAAAAATGGAAAAGGAAGGAACGGAAATGGTCCAAGAAGAAAATAAAATGAGAGGACAAGACAAAAAAGACAGTGATGATGATTCTTCTTCTGATGATGATGATTCTGTTGACAACAATGGCAATGCCAATGACGACGATGAGGAAGAAGAGCTCAATGTGGAAAAGGAACGGGCACAAATTGACAAAATGAATGCCAGCAATGATGGTGAGGATGATGTGGCTATTTTGAATTCAGCACCACCCAAGACAGAACATGAACTGGATCCCTACAACACTCCATTGCCAGAACTAGAAGAAAAATTTCAACTCAGCTTGACCGTCACCACGGAGGAATTGGTATACAACAATTCACAAGACAAAAATACTACCGCGAACACACAACAGTCACCACACAATCTATGCCCCGCAGGAACCATCAAGAGTCACATGGTAACCGAACGAACCGTCATTGTCGAATGTCCACCACCCGCCAAACATACTGGACTCATGACGACGCCTCCTCTCGATGAAGGAAGTCTGTTGGTGCTGCAAATTCCAAACGATACCAAACAATTACTGCCACTGGGCAAGATTTTTGAAGTTTTTGGTCCCGTGCGAAGACCACTCTATTCGGTAAGAATACCAACACATAAACAACAAAGCAAAACACACAACAACAACAACAACAAAAAGTCTAAAAAAGAAGAAACCAATGGGGAAGCAGCGGCAAACAGCGACAATATCGCCAAAACTTCTGATGCAGCAGAAACTGAAACAAGCACTGCTTCTGATGCCGAACAAGCATGTATTCAAAATGGAGATTCCAAAAATAATAACAGCGACCATAAAGACGACGAAGCTCCTCCAGTAAAGAATGACAACAAACCGGCAAGTAACAATGAAGGGGTTGTGACAACAACAATAGAAACAGAGCCACTTATGAAGAATAGTGCTGGTCAAGAAGCAAAAGAACCCACCACCACGGAGGAGAAGGAAGAGCAGGAACCTGATCCATGGTCACAAAATGGCAAGCACACATGTCTGCTTCGAGATCATCCAGACATTGTAGTTTACTTTGTCAAAGATGATGCCAAAATGATTGATGCAGTGGCCATACAGCGCATGAGTGCCAAGGGATGTGGTAAGTATAACGAGTCCAGCAGCAGGGTGGCTTGGTTTGTGTGTTTGTTGAATATGTATTTATTTTTATTGAAAACTCATGTTGAAATCTCTTTTGTAATGATTTTTAAAAGATGCCTCCAATGTCTACGATGAAGAGGTTGTCAATGTCAATGAAATGGCTTTCAGCGATGACGAAGAAGAGCAGCAGCGAAAGAGCCAGCGCAAACAAGCTAGGAATAATGCTGCAGGGAACACCAATCATCCACAGGGACATCATCCACAGGGGAGGCGGAGAAATAACAACAACAACCGCCAGTCTAGAAACAACAACTACAATCCACCAGGACAGATGGCGCCAATCCCGGCTGGATTTCACCAGTATCATCAACCGCATCATCCTCCAACCATGCCGTATCCAACAGCTGCAAGCCATCCTCCATACTATGGAGGTCCTGTTCCACCACCGCCTCCTCCACCACCACCTCCTAGGGGTGCACCACCAGGTGGCAACCACCAACCATACCAGCCTGCTCCTCCACCGTACGGGGCACATCCACCAATGCAGTATCCACACCAACCGCCTCCACATTATCCCCCAACCTACGGTGCTTACCCTTACCCTTCACACCAAATGCATCCTCACCCACAATATCATCAGCCGTATGGCGCTCCCTATCCTCCACCTCAAGCACCTCCACCACCACCCGGGGCTCCTCCTCAAGGGCAACAACAATCACCGCCACAACCAAAACAGCAGCCGCACTCAGACACAGTGTACTTTAAATAATAAAACAAATGCTGTGTTGCCCTACCGGTAGTTTGCATTGTCCTTGTGGGTATCGGGCCACCTTAGTTTCCTATTTTCTTCGAGACAGAGCGAGTGCTACAAGCACTCTCGGAGTTTGTACATTATGCGTATGATTTGCTAACTTAGCTAGTAGCACGAGCTGGACTGTGCCGTCTTTGCAACTCATGACTGGAATGGTATCAGTGCCAACAGGGCCAGCACAGTCGATGCGGTAGCCAAAAGCACCCTGGCGAAGCTCACGTTGTCCACTTCATTCCTTGCTGGGATTTCGTTTCCTGTCTGGAATGCAATCAAAAAACTGAAGTAAAACAGGAAGAGATCCGAACCCAGGACACCAATGAAGAAAACCGTGAACAAAAAGAGGTTTCCGATGGCTGTCTTCACGCCTCTCCCAAAGAGCGCCTGGGCGATTCTTCCGCCGTCAGTGGCTGCAAACGCACAGTAGCAAAATAATATGAGGCTATGTCTCAGAGGGAACGAATCAAGTAACCAAGAATGGAACCAGTAAAGCGAAACTTACTCCCAATTGGTAACAACGCCAATCCGTTCAAGATGAGTCCAATGTAACCCGCAACTGCGACTGGGTGCAGTGACACTGTCATTCCTGCGACTGCATCTGTTGCCTCGGCACCAGGAGGGACGCTCAATGCTCCTGCTCCCAAAATACCGTCAATGATTCCGCCTCCAAGTGTGCTCTGTCGCAAGATATCCAACGGTAGAGCGGGTAATAGACCAGGGTCGCTGGTGAGAGTGAGCTGAGATCCCAGAACCAGAGCCGCAATGGACGCCAACATCCCAGCCAAAGGTCCCGCCAGGGCAACGTCAAACATGACTTCCTTGTTTTTTGGTGGTTCCTTGAACTGGGTCACAGTAGAAGTCACTCCGGTGATCAGAGATGGAACAAAGGTGGGAAAGGTCGTTGAAGCCTGGCAGAGCAAAACGGTGAGAACAGCAATTCAAGAGGAGACAAACACTATTGAAACATGCATTGTCGCCATGCTGCTTGGCATTGCATTTTTCTTACCCCATTAGCAGCTCCCACAAGTTTGTGCCCGGCCTCGTGAGCGAACTGGATCCCCATGAAAGTAATAAAGAGTGGGAGTGACAGTTCGGATAACCAACTCAAGTCATACGCCATGCTGGCATCAGCCAACTGCAGCTGTTCCTCGGTTCGTTTCATCAGTACTGGATTCAACAAGAATGGGTAGATCGATAGATACCACGACGTTGCAACACCAAATGCGGTTGTCAAAGTCAGTAGGACACGTTGTCTATCCGGCATGATATCCGGCCCCATGACAAAGAGAATGGGTGGTTCCTCTTCTGGATCCCGGAAATCAAAATTGTCCGCGTCCTCCATTTCTGCCAAGACGGTAAAGTCGGATGCCAGTAGAATGGTCATTTTGTCTTGCAACCGTGGTGTCTTTTCCATTTCTGCATCAATGGCCGCAATGGTTTCATCGCCCGATTCAAACTTGCTAGTCCCTCGTACAATGTACCCGCCCAGTACTTTTTCTGGTTCCCCTCTCGGTGTGAATAATGCCTTGGGCAGTAGATCGGTTACCAATAGTTTCATTTCGGCGTCCGTCGGCAGTGCGGCGCCTTCCTTTCGGGTGCATTTTGGGTAAAAAGCTTCAATGGACGTATCGACCTGTGTCTTGTTCACGGCTTCAATGACACCTTTAAGCCAGTCTTCTCCGTCCAACAATTGCTCCATTTTGCCCATGTCATACGCGTCAATGTAGTACTCGTATTCCAGCGCCAGCAACGCCTTGGCCGTCTCGTTGCCTTTGGTTTCTTCTGTGAGTTTGCTTGCCACAATATCCAATTGTTCAAAGTTTTTATTGCGAATGGCATCGTCTATTTGTGCCTGAGTAAATGTCGGCGTGGGTCGTTTGGAATAGGAAAAGTCCATGTTTTGCATCTGCCACAATCGTCCCGCCACTTCAGTGGAATTAATGTCACTGACCGTGACAAACTCAATTTCTGTCATTTGTGCAAATAACTTTTTGAGAAAGGATGGGGAGTTTTCTACCGTTTCAATAAGTCCTTCCAAGTCATTGCCATCAATGGACATGCCGGAAAACAAGTCTGCACCTTGAGGGTTAATGGTCACAGAGATTTCGTTGCTGGCGGAACTACTTTTTTCAGTAGTAGTAGAACTAGTAGTACTGTCATCCAGCTTGATGAGTTTGGGTGCAACTGGCGTTGGCACTGGTTCTCCTCGTACTTTGGCTTGCAAGGCATCCATTTCCCGTTGCAAGCGTTCGACATTGTCGGTTTCATCTTTGGCAACGGCACTTGCCATTTCTCGTTCGATCCGACTAATCTTTTGTAGCGTCAATTCGGCATCCATTTTCTCCGCCTCCAAGCGAGCTCGTTCCGCCTGCGCTCGTAATGCTTTGGCTTGTTCAACAGGATCCAATTCGACGACAGCTGGCTTTTTGGGACCGGGTGCAGGCTTGGGCGGTGTTGCAGTGGCAGTAGTGACAACTGGGGTAGCCTCTGCTGCTGGTGCTTCGACAGGTTTTTCGGCAGTATCCGTCGTTTCCTCCTGCTGGTTGTTGGCAAAAAACGGCAGCAGCCCTCCAAAGATACCTTTATCGTCTTTGTCATCATCTTCTTTCTTCTTGTCATTATTATCATCCTCGCTATTATTGTTGTTGTTGTTTCCCCAAAAGTAGAGGGCTGATGTTTGTCTTGCCTTGGTAGCTGTAGGTCTAGTAGCCGAGCTAAACGCCAAGGAGGTTCTCGTGGGAGTCAGCGGCACGTGAAATGCATCGGCAGACAAGGCCAACAGCAGTGCCACTACTGGTAGCATCCAAACAACGGACGAAGCTGTCATCTTGGTACAGGATCCTTTTTTCAACAATCTGAACAGTACCGTAGCAGGGGATACTCAATGCGCTTGTGCTAGCTAGCTAGCTGGAAGACTGAACTATTCTCGCCTCAGAGGAAAGCAGATGATGTTGCCGTAGCTTGTCGATGTCACCTACCCGCTTCGTACTTGACCTGAGGCCTTCAACAAAACTGCAGTCTGTGGACGCAAACAGCTCGGTTTCTTGTGTATCTTTTGTTTTGATTCGACTGAGAAAAGGAAGAAGTGTGCGAGCTCAGTTGTCACTGACGTCAGTGTCTTTTAAAGTTAGTTTGTCTTTTGCCAAAATCGATCACACTCCATTTCCATTCCATTCCATTCTTCTTTACAGACAATAGACACCACGATGATGATGATGATGAAGTCGGTTATTGCTATTGTTACCGTGATACCCTTCTTGTTGGTGGCAAGAACGGGGGCGTTCCAACCGCCTCTGTCAAAGAATGGCCCCACTAGCAGAAATCCACTGTCCATGGCGGAAACCACGACGGGTACTACGCGAAAGACCAGGGCTCCCGTCTTTGACGAAGTCTGTGACACGACGGGGGTTACCTTGAAACGATTCATGTCCGAAGTGGCCATGCTCAATCCAGAGCTAGACGAAATCAAAGTACTATTTGGTGCCATTGAAACGGCCTGCAAAGCCATTACCAATCTCGTCAAGAGATCCCAACTCCCCAGTAGTGAAACTCTGGGATTCCAAGGCAATATCAATGTGCAAGGAGAGCAACAAAAGAAATTGGATGTCATTACCAACAATCTACTCAAACGGGCATTACGATTTACGGGAAGACTCGGGGTCTTGGCCAGTGAAGAAGAAGATGCTCCGGTGCGTGTTGTGTTTGTTTGATTGATTGATTAATATCACACAATCTTGGCTGTTGCCCTGTCCGGCCTTGTTTCTGTTCTTGTCTGGATTCTGAAGTAAACGCCTCACATCTTTTTTTCTTTCTCTCCGTACGTTTAGGTATCCATTCCGGGAGCGCCGTATTCAGCGGGTGCCACAAAGGACGTCTTGATTGATGCTGGAACAAGATACTGTGCCGTCTTTGATCCTTTGGATGGATCTTCCAATGTCGATGCCGGAATTCCAACAGGGACCATCATTGGAATATACGAGTTTGACGAAACCTGTGAAATCGACTTTTCGTCCTTGGGAAGTGAAGATTCCGAAGATCAGGAAGCCTTGTGTCTAGCCAATACCCTACAGCCCGGAAACAATCTAGTCGCGGCCGCCTATTGCCTGTATTCGTCCTCCACATTCCTGGTTTTGACATTGGGGGCAGGAACCTTTGGATTTACTCTCGACGAAAATCTGGGAGAGTTTGTACTCAGTCATCCAAACATCAAAATTCCAGAGGAATCAGCAATCTACTCGTTCAATGAAGCGAATTTCAACTACTGGGATGAACCGCTCAAAGCCACCGTGCGAAACTGGAAAGCAGGCACAGGTGCCAGCGGTAAACAATTCTCCAGTCGCTATATCGGATCCATGGTAGGAGATGTCCATCGAACACTCATGTATGGAGGAGTCTTTGGGTATCCCGGCGACGAAAAGAATCCCAATGGCAAACTGAGACTGGTTTACGAAGGAGCCCCCATGTCCTTTATTGTGGAACAGGCAGGTGGAATATCCACTACTGGCACAGAACGGGTGATGGATCTCATTCCAGAGTTGGTTCATGAACGTACTCCTGTCTTTATGGGTTCCAGAAACGATGTTCAAGAAATAATTGATGGCTATGCGGCGTGGCAGCAATAGCTACTAAAAATAGCTGATATTATAATCAAGTTGCAAATCTAGGGACTGCTGTCTTCCGATATTTTTGTCCCTGCCCTGTTCGATGCAACGTTTTGACCTGTGGATTTGGCATGCGGTACCGTACGAGGAAGCAACCCGATGATGCATTCTATTTTTGCCCAGATTGTTCAATTCCGCCCCAACAGCCAAGCCAAGATCCCTGCACAACAAAAGAAATTAACTTTCGTTTAATTAAAAAGTAGCATTTATGTACTGAGCTGAGTTTGTTTTCATTCATCATCCTGAAATGAAATAACGGTGGTGATCATTTACCGCGCCTAACAACTTCTTGGTAATAACTTCTCTAGTTGCCCTGCTGCCAGCTGGATGCACCTCCGCTCCATCCACCACCACCACCACCTTGGTTATTGTTCGACCAGCCTCCTCCAGTTGCGGTTTGGGCGGAATCATTGGTGTGGCCCTGAAGACCGAATGGCTGCTGCTGCTGCCCGCCAGATAGCTGTGCGTGAGGGCCGCCCTGGAACTGATTCAAGCTATTGTTGTTATTGTTGCGGTTGTTTCCGCCCCTGCGACCTTTGTTGTGGTTGTCATTGTCATCTTGGAATCCGCCACCGCCACCTCCAGAATGGATTCCTTGTTGCTGCTGCTGTTGCTGCTGCATGCTGTACATGTCGCCCATGTTCGCGTGACCATATCCACTGCGTTGATTGAAGTGATCGTTGTAGTGTCCCATTCCGTAGGGTTGACCGCCGTAGCCTCCGTGCTGTGGGGGATTGTACTGATTCTGGTACTGGTTGTGATTGTTGTTGTGGTGCGAGTTGTGGTTTCGTCCACGGTACCCACCTCCGCTCTTGTTCTGATAGCCTCCAGAGCCACCAGAGTGGTGGGAGTGGGAATTTCCTTGGTGGCCTTGATGCGGGGGTCCTGGTTGATGCTGGTCATCGCCATAATGAGGAGCACCATATCCTCCACCCTGTCCCATCACTTGTTGATATCCAAAGTTTCCTTGGACTCCTCCAAATTGTCCGTAACCGTAATTGTAACCCATACCGCCATGCTGCTGTCCCAGGTGGAACGGTTGTTGGCCATAGTACAATGCTGGATTGTATGGTGGCATACCAGGCATGCCTGGTGGCATTCCTGGAGGGGCTGGAGCGGCACTGTTGGTGGTAGTCGCATTACTTACAGTGGTGTCGGTTGTGGTGTTCGTAGTGTCTGGGGCGTTTCCTGACGACGGAGCCGAAGCATGGTGACCATAAAGCCCACCGGCTTGAGGGACGTTGGGGCTTGGTCCACCTGGGGCTGCTCCTGGTTGCGGCGAGTTTGCTCCGACCTTGGGTGGCTGTTGCTGGGGAATCACCCCAACGCCTGCCAAGAAAGGACCCGCTGGGGCATGAACTCCCACAAAGCCGCTTCCAGGTGCATTGTAATTGTACATTCCAGGCATTCCGTATTGGTTGTAATTTTGTCCCCCGGGAAGCACAGCCGCTGTCGCTCCTGTTGGTACGGCAGGAACTTGCGTGGCAGGCTGAGGTGGGAGAGGATTGGTAATTGGTTTTTCTTGAGGTGCAGGGGGTGCTGGTTCTGGCTTGGGAGCGCTCAGAGCAGTATTTTCCAAACTAGTTTCCAATTCGTGCACCAATACGGCGTTGGTTGGCATTGGTGGCATGCCTCCAATAGAAAGTCCTGGTGGGGGCCTCGCGGGCGAAACAGCCGGTGGAGCTGCAGTGGCTGCCTGTGGAGGCGCCGCTGCAGTTGTGGTTGGGGGAGTTGAGGTCGTCGTTGGAGCCGGAGCTGGTTCTTCGGGAACTGGTGGCGCAGCAGCTGTCACAGGTTCAATGGTTGCTGCGACATCGGTCTCTGTTCCGAAGCCAAAACCAAAATCCAAATTTTGAGAATCGTCATTGTCTCCGGCATCCCAGTGTCCCATATTGAGAACATTGGAAGGTGCTGGTCTTGGTGGCTTGGGAGCGGGTGCTGGGGGTTGTGGCTTGGGAGGGGACGGTGCGGGTTCTTCTACAACCGGAACTGGTGGCACAGGTGGAGCAGGAGGAGCCATGGAAGTGTTCAGTGGAGAAGCCTTCACAACAGCCTCCGGTGAGGGCGGAATGTCTAGGACAGGTGCTGGCTCTGGATCCTCTACCGGAGGAGGTTCACTTCCCCATGCACTTGCAGTGTTAGCCACGGCCGGTGGGAGACCCGTCTCCAACGTAGATACAACTGAATCCTCTACCAAAGGCATTTCCACAATAGGCTCTTCTTCCACAACTGGCTCGGGAGCTGGCGGCTCTGGTAGTTCTTCCACAACAGGCATTTCCATAGGCGCGGAGGAAGCAGCAACCGATGTTTGGCCAGGAACCACAGGCTGCACTAAAGGCGTCACAGGCGCCGGTGTTGGCGCAATAGGAGCAGGCGGCTGTTTTTCGGCTTGGATTAGATGAGCTGATCCCTTGGTTGCCCAGACATTTCCAGAAACAGGCAAAGCACGCTGAGCAGTCTTGTTGTCTGTCACAGGAGGAGCGAATCCAGATGGGGTGGGATCATTTTTAGTGACAACGCCAACTTCCATTTTTTCAACTGGAGCTACAGCTGCTTCTTTTTTAGTTGGCTGTGGCAGAGCATTAATTGGCTGTTGATTTTCGGCAGGTTTCTCAGGGGAAGCGGGAGATGTTGGTCCAGGACCAGGAGCAGCTTGCCCTCCTCCAAGAGCCCTGCCCCAAGCACCCTTGGGAGGTGGAGCATTGGTCACTGGCTTTGGAACACCAACTCTCTGCTGGGGAGCCTGCTGGTCGGCAAAATCCTTCTTGTTGGTTTCGTCCCTTTGAGCAGGTTGCTGTTGTCCTTCTCTGTTTTGTTTGTGGGGAGGAGGACCATCGCGAAACTTTCTATCTCCGCGACCACGTCCTCCTCTTCCACGACCACCGCGGCCACGCCCTTCGCCATTGCTAGAACGTCCACCACGGTCACGATCGCGTCCTCCGCCACGATAATTTCCGCCGCTTTTTTGTTTGGCGGCCGATTTGTTTCTATTAACGTCCTCCCATTTTTCTTCTTGGGGCTTATGAGGTTCTTCCCACCATTCTTGGATCTTCTGCTGGATTTTCGCTTCGTCGCCTTTGAATTGTTTAACGAGTTGGTCAAAGTCCCCTTTCTTGTGGTCGGGACATACAGAGCGAAGCTGCAATGACAAAAATAACAACAACAAGAAATAATGAGACTTGGCATTCATAAAAATAGAAAATGACACACTAGCCATCGAAAGCCACACTCGAGGCATCCGCTACTTGCTGCCACTATCTACAGCAGTCTGGTCAAAGCAATTGTCAGCCTTTCCGCAACAATTACAACAGCAACAAACACAATCCCAACGTCTCGACAGCATTCAGACAAAAACCGTTGTACGAGAATTCACGTAGAATCCTACTGCGGGCGGGAATGACAAATGCTGCGCACTGTCACGCGATCTTTCCAGTGCCAAAGACAATGACCATGGACAAACTTACTTCTAGAATTTGCTTTGATTCTGTTCTTTTGCCATTGTTTCGGTTGCCGCTACGACCTCCATTAGAAGATCCTCCTGGCATGGTTGTTGTTGTTTTTATTTGTCGTGTATTGGACGAGAAAAGGATTGTTTGGTGGGAAGTGTGTTCGGTACTTGGTAAAGTAGTCGTTGTGCCTGCCATGGTGAGAGAAGGATCGAAGAAGGCAGCGAATCGAAGGAATTGCCGCCTGCCAGTGCACGACCACCGTAGGAATCCGTAGAAACGCGCAGTACCGCGCTGGAAGGAATGGATGGTGTCAGGGACCAAGGTCCAATGCGAAGATACGATTGGAAGCCAATCGAATGTTGCCAAGCTGCCTCATGTCTCCGCTGGGTGGCCAAATTCGCCACTCTGGCTAGCCTCACTGGTTATGGTACAGGAGAAGTGTAATTTCTAGATCAATGCGGTGGTAGTGCTCTGGAGTAGTCGACTAGACTCGCTAGTGTACCGGTACCAGCAGCTAGATAGCAAGACCCAATTGGACTAGCTAGCTGGACTAGCTAGCTAGACTAGAAAATCTTTGGCTTGTTGCAGGCAAGCTTCTTCAGCTTCTAAAAGTGAAGCAGCAAGCTTCTTCAGCTTTCATGCAAAATATCTTTCGCTGAACAAAGCTGAGCGACACATGCATGGACCACGACAGCACGGCAGAGCTAGCTAGCTAGCTAGCTACCGTGGATCGGATTGGACTATGTAAAAGTTCTGGCACATGCTCCAGCTAAGCAAAACAACTGCATCCCCTGGCTCCTCCTCGGTGTAAGCCATGATGATCAGCGAATCACTGCCTTGCTCCGCAGAGCCAAGCCAACACTTGGCTTACACAGACAGGGACAACAAACACCACGACCTACTTCCAGCACAACCCATGTTCCTACTCCAGGGCTTCTACACCAGGCCCAACCCCTGTTCCAACTCCTAAAGCAACGAAACCATAAACTACACCAAGCTGTTCTCCTGAACCCACTTCACAACAATAGCTCAACACCTGGTCTTATACCCTGCCCAGCGCCTTGTCCTACTACTAATACTCCCAGAATGATGATATGAAATACACCAAGCTCCTGGACCTACTCCAGGAACAACACCTGGCCCTGCTCCCCACCCCTGGACCTTCACCACAGGGCCCTATCATAGACCCACCCACACCTGTCATAACTGTTGGACCCAATCTAGGTCCAACTCCTGGACCATCTCCAGGCCTAATCAATTCCCACTCTAGGTCCAACGCACACCAGGCCCTACAAGTAAGCAATTCATGTCCCACTCCTGGACCAGCTGCCTCCCATTCTCTGGCTCCTGCTCCTGCTCGGTGTAAGATTTCCATGATGACCAGAGAATGGCTACCTTGCTCTGCAGAGCCAATCCAACACTTGGCTTAGTACACAGCCATGGACAACGATCATCACCTCCTACTCCCAGCCCAACCCATGTTCCTACCCCAGGGCTTCCCATATCAGGCCCAACTCTTAAAGTAATGAGGACACCATGAACTATACCCATTTGTACTCCTGGTCCCACTCCTGAATCCACTTCATAATAGCTCAACAGCTGATCTTATACCCTGCCCGTTGCCTTTTCCTCCTCCTCCCAGAAAGACGATATGAAATACACCAAGCTCCTGGACCTACTCCAGGAACAACACATGGCCCTGCTCCCCAACCCTACAGGACCCTATCACAGACCCACACCTGTCTAGCTGTTCGATCCAAGTGTGTAATCCAACTTCTACTCATGGACCATCTCCAAGCTCCAATTACAGCCTTGCCACTAGACGTAAAATGATCAACACCTTTTGGCAGCCCTAACACTGGACCATCTCCCACTTGGACCAACTCCATGCCCAACTCCTGACCCACTCATGCACCACTCTTG
The DNA here is from genome assembly GCA_903772945.1 of Seminavis robusta. Taxonomy (NCBI): domain Eukaryota; phylum Bacillariophyta; class Bacillariophyceae; order Naviculales; family Naviculaceae; genus Seminavis; species Seminavis robusta. The sequence continues at coordinate 8,242 of CAICTM010001213.1, read as the reverse complement.
GTCCATCAACTGGATCAACACCCAGTTCGGCAGCTCGACACCAAGACCATCTCCAGGACCCTCTCCCTTCCTCGCCTCTTTGCCAAGTGAGTCGAGTCAAACCACCAGCAATTTCTCGCGCCAAAAAGAAGATGGCCCAGCTAGTAGCACCAACCCTAAATCAGCCAACGCATCATTCGTTCTTCACTTGAAATGTTGTATCCAGCCTTGTAGGATTGATATCTGCCGCCTTGGCTTTCGGTACGGATTTCTTTAAACACTTCGGAGGCTCGCCGGGAGGCCTTCATTTTTCTGCCAACGACAAACGATTTGGCATCCACGTAAGCACGCATTTGCCTCTGCTATTCATTCTGTGCGATTGTTATCTTGATAGATGCCAACAAGAAACCCATACTAGTAGCTCTCTCAGAGGCAACATCAACATGTCGTCGTCCGGTCCAATCGACCTCCTCTCGGGGGATGCTCCTGCTATACAACCGGCAGGCGATGAAGAGTACTCGGCTCCCCCTTCTCGAGGATCTCCACCTCGCAGTTCAGCTCCCTATGTCGCCATGGAGATTGCAGGAGCTCGCTTGGCAAGTCCTGGCATGCCAGACCAGTTTCAAAATGAATACAAGAATGGTGATGACGACGACAATAAATCCGTTGACATGTCCAGTGTCCTGACGGCCGATGGGATTCACGATGTTCCCGGATTCTGTGTCGTATGCCTTGTGATTCTGATTGGCGACATGTCTCGTGGAGCCATGTTCCCGTCCATGTGGCCTTTGGTGGAAAAGCTAGGCGGAGACAGGGTGACATTGGGATACGCCGTTGCCGCGTTTAGTTTTGGTCGCATTCTGGTCAACCCCGTCTTTGGCAGTTGGAGCCATACATGGGGCTATACCAATACACTCTTGCTCAGCACGTCACTGCTGCTCTTTGGAACCTTCTGTTATTCACAAGTCCTCAATGTGGGTCGACCAGAGTTTCTCATTGTAGCACAAACAATGCTCGGTGTCGGATCGGGAACTCTGGGTGTCACCAGAGCCTTTGTGGCAGACGTTACCGCCAAACGAAGTCGCACCACCTACATGGCGTGGGTCACTGCCGTTCAGTATGGTGGATTCACCGTCACACCCTTTGTAGGAGCATTTTTCAACAAGGTACTCGGAGAAGACACTGACGTTCATTGGGGGTAAGTTGTGCTGCAATATCATACGAACATAGGAAGAATGTGAATGTGGATGCTTGTTTCTTACACACGCACACGCGAACTCATTCAAACTCTGCACCTTCCAACTTTGTTGAACCTTATTCAATAACACAACGCAATCAATCCACAATGGCTTCTCAGTTTGTTTCGATTCAACATGTACACGGCCCCCGCTTACTTTATGGCAGTGGTCATTGCCTTTGTCATTGCCATGCTCTTGGCCTTCTTCCAAGATCGTCAACGAATATCCACTGTCAAGGAACAGCCAAAGAGAAAGTCGCAACGACGGGCCTACATTGACGACGTTGCCAATAGCTTTCCATCATGGCTTTGTGGATTGTGCGTGTACGACGCTTGCATTCTAGGATGCATGCTCCTCAACGTTTCCACCAAGGGAAGCATTGCCTCCTTCGAGACGCTTGGTATTTCCTTTGCCGAGTCACATTTCCAAATGGCATCCTCGCGAGCTGGTACCATTGTGGCCTCATCGGGTCTCGTGGGAGTCTGTGCGCTCCTCTCGTTTGGGTATCTGACGCAATGGTTCTCCGATGTCCAATTGATCAAGGGAGGCATGGCAATCATGGCCACGGGGATTGTCAGTCTAGCTTTTCTCAGCGAAGATTCTGCCGAAAACAACAACGACGACAATCCCACATGGCGATATGTCTCTGCCATTTTCCTCATCTATGGCATCGGGTACCCCGTAGGACACACAGCAGTGATTGGATTGTTTTCCAAGGTTGTCGGACGACGACCTCAAGGTGCCCTGATGGGATGGTTTGCCTCGGCTGGATCCCTTGCACGGATCTTGTTCCCCGTGCTTTCGGGCTACATTGCACATTACAGTGACATGTCGACCTTGTTCATCCTTTTGACTTGCGTGTTGACCATTTCCATAATATTTGTGTTCATGTCGCGGGAAACCTTGACACTACTGTCATCTTGAGGTGTCGGACAAATCCCAACTAAAGGTCTAATGTCTCCCCCCCCGCTTCCGTCCAAAACGTTTTGGTCCTAGTATAGAAGTTATGCGACCAATAATACATGTACAGTGAAAGTCATCATGTACAATTATTGAGAAAGAAACCGTTGTGTCATGATTCTTCATCCATACAGTAGAGTAAAGTACTATGTTAACAAAGTGATGTCAATCTTACTTGGCGTGGCTCCGTTTGGACCAATTGTCTATCACATCGGTACCAGGTACTGGTTCCTCCCGGCACAGCTATTAATAGTCTCTAGCTAGAGACAGGACCAGGGACCTGGCGGACCGATTGATATCAGACCGGGGTAGTTTTGCCCACCAACGAGGGACGTGAGGTAGCCCTATGGCTGCCAAACTTCCTCCAGAATCCAATGCTATTTTACTGCATCATCGTACATGTAGACAGCAGATATGGCTGCCAGTGCAGTTCTAAAAGGCAATCACTGCCTAAGGGCTACGATAGAAGTATCGTAAAAAAGTCTGAATGATGAATCTACTTGGCTAAGATGCAGCCATTGTGGCCCCTGCATCTCCTTCCTCAGGCTGTGTTTTGCCGGGCGGGGGTGGCCAAACAAGATCGCTCCTACAGGGCAAAACCTCCACTTTGGTCGAATTGATCCATTCTGCAAGAGCTGCGAAAGCCCCAGCACTATCATGCTCCCAGGTGGTATCCCAGTTCAACTGGTGCCTGTGAATGGCCTCACGCCATGCCTTTTCTCCCAAAACTTCCATCCAATTTCTCATGCTGTCCTTGTTGTAGGCTGCAACATCCAGAGCTACCTCTGGGTAATTGACGACGGACCTCAAATCTCCTTCCAACATGGTCGTGATAGATTGGTAATTGTCGTTCTGAATCAGATTGGTCATTTCATCCGGATCGTGGGTCAAATCAAAGAGTTGTGAATCAACTTCCTTGCCAGTACCCCAAATGACTAGTTTGTAGGCACACTTGTCTTCAGTTGTCGAGCGGAGCAGATGTTCGCTAGCAGCGCCCTTAGCACACGGCATGACTCTTACAATCAAGAACCAACTCATGGCAATGTTCATACCTGAGCAAGCGACAAGGGAAGGTCTGTGAGACTCACAGATATTATGGTCAGCCATGGAAGCTTTCCTCGTTGCATCTTACCGTGAAATTGGGATACAATAAAATCGGGACGTTTTGTCGTGCTGACAGATTGTGGCAATGTAGGGTCCATGATCTGTGACCACGCCTGCATGAGTGGAACCAAGGAGTGTCCATCGAGTTTGTCGTAGGGATAGTCACTGGATGGCACACCTGCCATGTCCATCATGGTTGGATATAAATCCATCAGTTGCGTGGGAAGGTCAATCACTTGTTTGTTCTTGTCCTGTTTTTGTTTTTGTTTTTGTTTGACACGACCGTCCATAATGATCAGCGGGACACTGCTGCTACCATCATATGGCACTTGCTTGTACGACTGCTGGTGCTCAATTTGCATGTCACCTGGAAGCAAGAAAGTAAGTGGAACATGTGAGAAGGGGATCCAGTTTGCTTCGAGTGCTTCCACCACTGCAACAACGTGTTCCACGTACCGTGGTCACTGGTGACAATAAAGATGGTATTGTCCCAAACATCCTGACCCATTTGCTGGATGGTGTCCATGTAGGCTCCAACCATTGAGTCAAACTCGGCAATCATGGCGTAGTAAATTCTGCGAATGTTGCGTCGACGGTAGTAATCATAAAAGAAATCCCGGGCCGTGTCATTGTCCATGGGGGGAATGCAGCCCTTCATCATGGATGATTGCAAATCACATGGATGTAACTCCTCCAGAGGAATCCATTCTGGGACGTTGATTTTGTTGGGATCAATCTTGTTGTACCAGTGTTCATTGGTCAGATAGGGTGGGTGCACAATATTCATGCCTTGATAGACAAAGAATGGTTTGTCCTTATCAATGGTCCCATTCTCTTGACTGTTTCGGTAGTCCTTCATCCAATCGACAGTCTCATTGAGTGCTTTCCAATCATCCCAATGCGGCGATGTATTGGGTCCTCGTACGGTCCCGTTGTCTCCACAGACATAGGGCAGCTCGTCCGCCCATCCACCTTGTTTGGGAATATTGTAGGGGAATCGAGTATACATGGTCCATGCACTCATCTTGACATTGTCGGTATGTCCTCCTGTGGTCCAATCCCGCTTGCCCGAAAGCTTCACCGTATAATTGAGACTGCGTTCCAAGATTTGATCGATCCGGTCCTGAAAGTTGACAGGGAGACCTTCAAAATTGTTCCAAGCCCCATTGACGGCCAATTCGCGGATGCTTTTCTTTCCCGTGGTCTTGTCGGTGTGTTGTTGGCGCTGAATGTGTGGGATCTTGTGGGCATGACGGCCACTCCATAGTGTCGAGCGCGAAGTACAGCAAACGGGAGAGTTGCTGTAGTGTCGGTGAAAGCTGTAGCCTCCCGGCTGTGCTTCCAACTGGCGCAAGTTGGGCAAGGGAATCACATTGTCTTGGTACCCTTCACGCCATGTCCGGCCGTCGGTCGATTCGCAGACCAAAAAGACAATATTGGGTGGTTTGGCAGACGAAACGCCCACTAGTACCGGTAGTACAAAGGCAAGCAGTCGTAGCCTCGAAACAGACTGGCACCTGAAACTAGACATGGTCTTCTATCTATGTATGAATGGGTGAGAGAATGTCACTGAAGTGGAATAGAAATGGAAGACCACTAACAACCTCTACGATGGGGACCTATTCTTTAAAAAAAAAAACCTTTACGAAATTTCAGATAGATGATGTTCTGGTTGTTGTGGGTTGTGTTTATAGGGATCGCGAGATCCAAAAGATCCAAAATCATTCGAATAATCGATCGAGTTGAACGATTCAATCGAATCGAATCGAATCGAATCATATGCTATTCGAAAGGAAGATCTACGACTGTACGTGTTGCTCCACCACTCCAAACTTTGGGAATCGAATCCTCCCTAAAAGATGAGAAGAGAGGAGTCTCGTCGGTTTCTAATTCTCTCGAGATAGTCAGCAATGGATTCCTTATTATGGTTGTTGTCGTTGTCTGCGTGTCTCCTCCACCCCCAGGTTGGAATGCCAATGTCATGTGCCGTGAGTGTATTGAGTATGACTTGTTCCAGTGTAGCAAGTTGTTGTGGTCGTGGTTCTGCCATGGTCCTGTAGATTGGGTGAATCATGTCGTGCTCGCCGACCTTGTGTTCCAGACATTCCATAAAGTGCAAGAGACGAGTTCCTTCGCTATTGGCGAGCAGGCTGATTTGAACGACAGCGCGTGTCAAATGCCAGTTTGCCATTCTCATCCAATATCATTCAACCTTTTTTGGTGGATTGTCGCTGTTGGGTGTGGTTGCCTCCTGGTTGATGATGAAGATGTAGCATGCCCACCTCCCGGAGCAAATCGAGTGTCTCACAGTATTGTTTGGTTTGAAAGGAGTGTGATTTGTCTGCATCGACTGCTTGGTAATACTCAGACACTTCTCGAAATGTTCCCTGTCGTCTCGTCACGATCCATGCCCATTTGTAAAATGTCTTGACGGGTTGACCCATAATGGGCAACAGGTACATGTTCAAGACCAATGCCCGTCGTTTCTGTCCTGGTGTTAAGGCCCTTGCGGAGAGCGTATTGAAACACGGGGGAATGGGCCGGTACATAGTGGGCAGCATCCGCCAAGGCATACGAGACCAAGTAATATTATGGAGTTGTTTCCGTGTGTGAGGATGATGCTGGTGTTGCTGGTGTTCCGGGCAAGTTTTGCCGCGTAATGTAGAGTGCTTGATCCAAATCTCGCGTTTCCTCTCCAATCGTAATGAATGGAAGATGCGTGTAATCGGCATAGGTGACAACGTTTTGATCATCATCTGGTTTGGATGAGTGCTGCTGCTGCGTTCCATCGACTTTTGGACATAGTCTTGACAGTCCTGTGGAAACTCCGCTTGAAGACCAAACGATGCAAAGATTCGTTGGACTACTTGGGCTCCAGTTTCATCGGGATCCGGAGGAAATACGACGGCATCAGGACAACTTCTGCGACGACTGAAGTTGTTGTTGTTGTTGCATTGAGGGGGACGACTTCTTCTTTCACTTCTCGACTTATTGGGCGATTTCGAACGCTGACCATGACAGCTGTTCTTGGGCGTGCCAAGATTTCCCGAATCAGATCCTTTGCTGTGACAAGAAGAAGGCGTTGAAGCCGTCTTCTCCAAAGGAGCTACCCGTACCGGTAGGAGCAAAAGTTTCGGGTCTACACAAGAAGATCCAGTACGGCCACAAGTTGCTACCTTGGCTAATTAGTAATAAATAGTGTACACAAAACTGCTCATCGTTCTATCGATTCACTCCTGTATCATCAAAGTTGGGGTCGAGTGGGCCTCTTGTTCCACTTTTCAGCACAGGAACGATGTAGCGAATGGCACTGATGGCTTCGTCGGCGTTGGAGTTTCCTCGCTCGTATGTCGCAGCATACGGATCGGAATCCTGCTTCTTGAACAGTTTTCTTAGCTTTCCCAACTTGCCTTCTTTTAAGACTTTAGTATATCTTCTATTTCCCCACGAAATAGGATCAACCCCGGTGATGACAAGTATTTCTGAACCTTGGCCTTTGGGGTATCTGTTGTATCCACTTTTTCTGTCTCTTCTCGTTGTCGCTTTTCCTTTTTCCGTTTCTTCTTGTCACCGGTCATATCTTTAATTTTGACAGTGTCCTGGGACGCCACTTGTTGCCGTATCACATGCTTTGCTTGGTAGCCCTTGCCTACTTCATGATTCTGAAACTGTGAAATATCCACGGCTGCCGAAGTGGCCTTGGTTTTGTGTTGCCGAATGGATTCTCGCTGGTGATCCAGTTCTAGGTTTTCACCTTGCCATCCTTTGTGCGATTGAGGCAAGAAGCGACGATCCTCACTCTCATCACTGTCGCTGCTGTCGTCGGAGGCTGGTGCCATGGTTGGATGTTGTTCGGTCAAAACGGTCGAGCAATCCAACAGAGTGACAGCGTGCCTTGGCCCTTGGCGCCTTGGCAACGAGTAACGAGTGGAGGGTGCATGGAGGCGAGCTATTCATAGACTAGCTATCCCCCATGTAAGCATATGGGTATATTATTATTGCGGAAGATTATTCATGTTGGGTCGTCGACGACTCTTGAGTCGAGTCTGAGTCTCGAGTCTTCTCTAAATTTTGGTCTTGTGGCGACGCCAGAGAGCCACTTCCCCTTCCCACCTCCCCGCGGCAACAAAAGCCAGGAAACCCACTCTCGTCCCACAGAATGGAAAACCAAAAAACAATGATCAAGAGACCAGCCGCGATATCCAAAAAGCAAAAGTCAGTTTTCGAGCCTGGAGAGGTCGAAGAAATGAGCATCAACAAGAAGCAGAAGAAGAGAGAATGGACTCGTTCAGAAATGGCATCTACGCGAATAGAAAGGATGTCTACCGCAGCAACTCCGAGACTTCCGATCCTCGCTCTAGTACTGCTAGTAGTACCAACGGGTCTCGCTATAAAGACGGTTATAAAGAAGGCAAGTTGGGAAAGCTAAGAAAACTGTTCAAGAAGCAGGATTCCGATCCGTATGCTGCGACATACGAGCGAGGAAACTCCAACGCCGACGAAGCCATCAGTGCCATTCGCTACATTGTTCCTGTGCTGAAAAGTGGAACAAGAGGCCCACTCGACCCCAACTTTGATGATACAGGAGTGAATCGATAGAACGATGAGCAGTTTTGTGTACACTATTTATTACTAATTAGCCAAGGTAGCAACTTGTGGCCGTACGGGATCTTCTTGTGTAGACCCGAAACTTTTGCTCCTACCGGTACCCGCCCGGCAATTCTGTGAGAGGAGCCATATCTAGTAGTGGCGCAACGAAAAACAAACATCAGCAGCGTGATCAACATGTACGGGTAGCTCCTTTGGAGAAGACGACTTCAACGCCTTCTTCTTGTCACAGCAAAGGATCTGATTCGGGAAATCTTGGCACGCCCAAGAACAGCTGTCATGGTCAGCGTTCGAAATCGCCCAATAAGTCGAGAAGTGAAAGAAGAAGTCGTCCCCCTCAATGCAACAACAAC